>SZWC01011350.1:58408-73088 GCA_023375785.1 Penium margaritaceum
CTCCTCCTCCTCCTCCTCCTCCTCACCCTCCTCTTCTTGTTCCCACTGCAAAAGAATCCCTAGCCTGTCAAGCGGATCCGTCCGTTGCTTCTTCCTGCGACCCTGCCCTGCTGCCCTCCGTGCAACAGAGGCATCTGCAGAAGCAACGCCGGTGGCAGCACCAATGCCAGCACCAGCACCAGGACCAGCACCAGGAACAGCGGCAGAGCCAGCAGCCACTCCCGCTGCGGTACAAGTCGTTGCAGCAGCACCAGAAAGCACAGTTACTGCAGGAGGGGCAGCTGCCACACAACAAGCAGAAGCACTGGCTGCACTGACAGACGCAGCAGCTGCGAATTGCACGCGGCGGAGACCACTCCCTGCCCCCGGCACCGACCCAGATGGGAGAGTCGACTTGTCCCTAGCCTCGCCACCATTGTCGTCGTTGTCGTCGCCGTCACTGAATCCATAACCATCCTGCTGAATATCGTAGTCATGGGCATGCTGCTGACCATCGTCACCCTCGCCATCCCTCCCCCTCTCACTCTCACTCTCCCTCCCTCTTCCCTTCTCCTCCAACCCCCCTCCGCCGGCCCAGGTCTTCCCCCAGCTCGCCGTCCTCCGCACGTTCGGGTTGTTGGCCCAAAAGCGCTCCGCAGTTTCCCACCAGGGCAGCGTCTTGTACCTCAGCTTCCTCAGCCTCGGCCTGAGGGCGACCACCCTGTCCCACTCCTCCTCCGACATCCTCACGCTCTTCCTCTCGTCGTCCCACTCACACGCAACGATCTTCCCTTGGAGCAGCTCCTTGCTCCAGCTCCAGAGCTCCCAGAGGAACGTGTGCTTGACCTCGAGCGAGTGGTGCGTGATGGGGTACCCCAGGACCTCGGCCATGGGCGCGCACGCGAGGCGGATCGCCTTCTTCTGGAATCCGCGGTGCGAGTTGGGGTTTAGGGTTTCGAGTCGCTCGCGGATCTCGCCCACGATGCGGATGAACGCGTCCTCTTCCTCCGCCGTCCACGCGTTCACGGCGGGGCGGTTCTTGAACGGCGCCCACAGGTGCGGCCGGGACTCGCCCTTCCTCCTCGGGGCCATTGTGCGCGGTAGGAAGGCGAAGATGGAGAAGAGCTTACAACCCTCCGCAGTCACAGCTACACTCTCGAGACTGCTACCCACCTACTTCGTTTACCGACTTCGTTCACCGTCTTCGGAGGTTGGCTCCCAGTTGGCCAAGTGGGAACAGTCGGCCCCGGTCCATTTGACGACCGAGTTCCAGAGTCAGTCGACGGCGAGTGCGCGTCACTCTGCAGAAGACCTCTCAGCTTAGCTCAAATGGCGCGAAGCTGCGCGGAGCCTTCGGAGGTGCGAGGACCACCCAATTACACGAGTACGCGGGCCTCCGCCCCCGGGGACGGTTCCCTTCTAGACCGCCAGCGAACTTCCACCCTCACGACCTCGGGAGCTTTTGCGCGACGCCATAGCCGACTCGGGAAAGCAGGCAATCATCTACCGTCGGGGGAAAAATATAGTTATCCCCTGTTTTGTCATGCATGACTCACAAATAAGTCTCAATCACTCCTACCTCAGAATAACAAGCACCATCCGCCCTTGCCTCCGAAGAATAAGACTTATTTGTCCCTTCCCGGTTTCAATAAACCCCATCCTTCCACCCAATTACACCATGCTCAAACAGCGACACTCATCGCTACTTGAGCATGGTGAAAATGGGCATTCGTATCTAGATCACTACCCTCCAACACGACCGTCGTGATGGAGGATCACAATAAAATTCAACATTTTGGAAAGGGGGAATTCGGCAAAAAAAAAGTGGCCACCAACATCCGTTGGGCAGCACTTTTTCAACTAGCCCCTCCCCCCTTCCCCTCTCACTTACCCCCCCTCTTTTCTATTTGCAGCCGACCCCTCCATGGATTAAATGAGGCCCTCGCGGCGGAGAGTCGCGATAGAATGGTTGGTTGCCAACAAGCGGGGGGTGGGTGTAATGTCCTTGTTGTACACCAGTCCCTTAACTCCGTGAGTGGGCACTTTTGACATAACATTTGTGCCCCAACACGCAAAACCCTTAGGATTTTTGCGCCAATCGGCCGGGGGCATTTTAACCACTTGCCTCGACCTCTGGTGTTCCCTTCAATAAGGTTCTCACAACTCCTACCACTTTCCAAAATGGTCCATAGAATTATATCGATGTATTGATATTGTTCGGTTGACTTACTGACGTCGTTAGATCTTCATAAATCCATGCCTGGATATTCTTAAAGCCCCCTGAATTCTTGATGCAGCTTCTTCAAGTAACCACTCACGGCTTGCCCTCACAAGCGTTGCTTGGCTTTAGCGCTACGGCCCCAACGTTTGCCTCATTCTGACTCTTGTCATTGTATGTATGTGCTCGACTCACTCGAAACGTTTCATTTTAGTACACTTAAAACTCAATACAAATCATCCTTATGTTCCAGTTCCTTTAATAAGCTTTTCTCTCGCACCTCATCCCTGCGAATCACCTTCGTTCTGCCTGGCGTAAAACTAAGTATCCGAGTGCATCGACGCAGAAGGGGAAATCGCCATAGTAACTACCATGCGACAACCTCGCATGATTCTGTAGTGCATCTCCACTCTTCAAAAGATTACAGACTCGACAACGAGCAGAAGCCACTAAAAAACATTCTGGTAATGAAGGATCACAAGAACGCAAACACCGACGCTCTCCAGCAAAACTAGACAACATCGACAACCTTCGTGACAAATGGCATGACTGCAATGAATCTGATAGCCTACCGAGTGACAAACCCCTTGGGCTCGACAAACCCTTGACCTCTACCACAGTCCGTTAGATGGACACTTAATGCGATGGGAGGCAACAATGAACAAGCACGAATCAATGAAGATTTGTACCCGCACTTATCAGGAATCATGAGCCTGAACACCCATCTGCTCCAACAACTCAACACAACTTTGTCGCATTGAGTTGTTGGAGCAGATGGGTGCGCAGGACCCATGCGCACGAAGTAGTACTCACTGAAACAAATCTTCAACTCTTAAGTGAACCCAAGATTTGGCCGACACTTCTCCAATCGTTCAATCTCGCAAACTCTAACAAACCGATGGTTAGGACATGGCTGATAAATTTTGAGGTGAATCTTATCGCTGCTAGGGTCAACGACAAAACAAAAGCATACTTCACGGCCTCGCTTTTGCGTGGCACGCCTTGAGTTGCTGGTCCAACCTTAAAGCCATCTAACAATAGCAAAAGACCAGCGGAGTCTAATAAAAAACAAACGCGCCCACTCTCACATTGACTATTAGATGCATACTACCTCTCAAGAAGTTCAACCTGATCTTGCACAACTCTATCATGTCAGCAAAAGCATGGAGCGACTTTGCGCGCACTACACACTCGCTTTAGGAAGCTCAACAAGAAGTCTGACGCACGATACAAGCATCAACAAAAGCGTCAACACTCTAGTAGGCAGAGTATACACTGCTTTTTTCTAATGATGGGCCAAGCTTCCCGTCCGTTTGCTACATTGTTAGATTGCTTTCATTTTTCTCAACATGTGCACAACATGTACAGGTGAGCTCACGTGTTAGACGTGTCTGCCATGACAAGCAAGGACGCAAGGCAAGTGGGCAATCCACACATATTCTCATATAATTGAGTGCATTTAGTTTGTACAAAAAATGGATGAGTTCGTCCATTCTTCAATACCAATTGTGAAAAGGATCCTCTATAACCCAAAAAATACATTTCATGTGAATCTGAAAATCAAGAGAATCCTTCCAAAACCCCCTTCAATTTTCAAAACTAATGGACCTTACACATTTCCTCATCAGATGAAAGGCATACAAAGACTTCTTCTGTAACCCGTAAACATCATCTTGTACTTTCTACGTTAGTAAAAAGTGGTAAAACTTGTTGTTCACTTGTTGGATAAATGACATTCATAGGTATGTGCTGGAGAAATGTTAGGTAAATATGAAGGTTTTCTATGCAAGAACAAAATGGACGGAATGACCATTTACCCCATGTTTAGGAGAATAAGTTTGATTCCCTCCCCCTCCAAATAGTAGGTTCCATTTTCCACTATTACAAAACAAAAAGTCTGATTTTCCCATGCCTCACAACAATAAGTCTCATTCACCTCGTCTACATAGA
The DNA here is from genome assembly GCA_023375785.1 of Penium margaritaceum. Taxonomy (NCBI): domain Eukaryota; kingdom Viridiplantae; phylum Streptophyta; class Zygnematophyceae; order Desmidiales; family Peniaceae; genus Penium; species Penium margaritaceum. The sequence continues at coordinate 62,556 of SZWC01011350.1, forward strand.
CGCACGTTCTAGGTTTGCAAAAATAGAACGACATACCCCCATAATTTGTAGAAAGGCAGCATGTCGACGTTGTAACACATGTAGTGTTTACATGCCGATGTTATTCTTTTTGCCCAACTATCACAAGGGCAAATTTGTCTTAGGCGATGACTTGACCAGTCACCACCATATACTGTGACAAAGTAGAAACTGGAGTATAGTGAGCACCTACTCTCAAAGTTTACATTTCAACAATGCAAATATTCACAATGACAATCGGAGTGATCTATCAGCAAAGCAAGTCAGCCATGAGCTGCGACATGACGTAAATGTCTCACCTCATACTCCGCGAAATGACGTGCTATCGAGCAATGACGTTTGTTGTCATTTACCAAGTTTTGATGGCCGAGTTTGGCTAAAATGCATGCCATTGCGCATTTTGTCTTGTGTGGAAGGACCAAAAACTTAACCTCCTAAAATGGAGGGATGCGAGGTTCAATTCCTTGCCACCACACGATCTAAGGTGTTGTTTGAGGTTGTTGGAGGCTATGACCCTTCAGCTTCTAGCTGAAGGGTGGTTGGTCATCTCATTACTACAACCTCCTACAACTTCTTGGTGACCTTTCAACTGCCAGTGACCTTTCATCTTAAAGGTGAATGTTTATCTCGCCTGGGTGGTTATGTAAATACCTAATTGGTTATGTAAGTACCCACATGATTATGTAACCACCCAGGTGGTTATGTAACTACTTGCAACCTCGAAGGCAAGAAGCTCCAAGGAGTTCCTCCCACGACTGCTTAAAGAGGCTAAGATAACTCAAGCTAGCATGCCTTGACTTTGCTTTAGACATCAACCCATGCCTCAGCTTCCTTCTGATGTATCCAGAGTCTACCTCTACAAGCCCCAGCCTGTGATAGTACATACCAGTGCCTTGGGATGCACATTCTACAAAGGTCCATGCCTTCTTCTTTGTAATCTACTAGCTCTACAAGTAGTCTTCTCCAGGCTAGGTCCCAAGACTTAGTCTCAAGGCATCAGAAGTGGGAGCCCTATGAATCCACAATTCTACATTTGTGGCTACATCCTTATAGCTAGTGCAGATAACTCTTCATGTACTTCTCCATGTGATTTACAAATTCCTACATGCATTTCAGATTTCTCTGTCCATGCCTTACCCTTTTGTATTTTAACTCAGTTTGAATCATCGACCTATCGTAGCTTTTGACAATGTTTTTTTCCAACCCAAAGTGTATGACCTATTCCTCAAATGTTATCTGAGGCAGATGACCACTACATATTAAGGATAAAAAAAAAACTTTTGCTGTCAAGGTCTCAGTTAGAGTGTTGTCAAGAAACCTTAACCAAATTGCTACAAACTTTTGAAAAGGTAAACAGTTTGAACCACCTTGGTGTCAAAACAATCGTACGTTTGTTCAACTTATAACTTCGAGCAACCTAACTAGGTTTGAGCTTCCCATGGGAACAAGAAGTAGATAGGCTTGAGACCTGGTTTGTTTTTAGTGACACATCACCTTGCATGAGCACAGAGCCAATAACATGATTAACTGGCCAATTTTTCCATGTCACAAACCCATTCATGTAGGGGTTTGTGATTATTTGGGAGGTGGTTCACGTGGAGTATGCATTTGGGGTCCAAGACCCCTCGTGCATTGAAAGGGAACCTGCTAGGCCCCACTACCGCGGGACCCAATGAGTGCACGCCCAAACACAACATGAAAAACCCCTAGTATAATAAGGTGGTGGGTTTTTGTAAAGTTTTTATTTCAAAAGAGTGCCTAAAGTCAAAAATGGAAAATGATACAAATGGGGAGTTTCTAACTCCCCGTTCTTTGAGCGTGGATTCCGGGTAATGTGCGTTGGTTGAATCCCTATTGCCCATCGCTGGTGATGTCACCCCTTCCACGTTCTGGCCGTTAGCACAAGAACGGTCAATTATTCCATCACGTCCTTCCATTTCGAGGGCCTCGATTGAATCAGACTTTGTCCATAAGGGCATGGGCTGTAAAAGAAGAGAGGGGGATTGAGATGGGGGCCAAGGTGGCTGACAAAGTGCCGACCGCAGAACGTCGGCTGGCACTTTCGTCGACCGAATCCCCTCCCTCTCCCCCACACCAACCCTTGAATGCATATATAGATTGCGATCTTCAATTGTGACGGCCGAGATGAAGGGTTGTGATCTAGATTCGCATGCCTGTTTTCACCATGCTCAAGCAGTCATGAGCATCACAGTTTGAGAATGGTAAAAACAGGGAGGAGATGGGGTTAACAGCTTCCTGAAATGGATGGATGAAGCTTATTATTCAAAGGTAGGGGTTAATGGAGCTTATTGTTTCATGCTAGAGACAGATGAGGCTTACTATTTTGAGCTCGGGGTATATGAGGGTCATGTATGATAAAGCACAGGGTAGTTGGTATTTAAAAAAAACTTGTTATGGGCTTCGTATGTTAATGTTCGATGGATTTAAATTGAAATATTTTTATGTTATACTAAAAATCTAAGGTATATGTTTTGCATGATTCAACAAAAATGTGAAATAAATTCATGAAACTTCATTTCCAAGATGAGTTGTTTAATTAGTTTAGCTAAACAACTATGTTAGCGGGTTGGACTGAACCCTTGATGTTAATTTCTCCCTTAACAAAGAACAATGAAAATGCTTATTACCCCCTTGTTTTTTCACCTCCGACCCTCATGTACCTCAGCCTCAGCATAATAAGCCTCATTCGCCCCTACTGCATGATGATAATCCCCATTCGCCCCTTTCTCTCAAGAACAAGCCTTATCCATATGTATCTTGCAAAAACAACCCCATACTTCCACCCATTTTTACCATGCTCAAGTAGCGATAAGCCTCGCTCCTTGAGCATGGCAAAACGAGGCATGCGGTGCTCCATCACGACCCTTCATTGTGGTTGTCGTGATTGAGAGCCATAAAACTATAAAAGGGTCGGGGGAACTGGATTGACAAAAAACCCGACTAACACACGTCGGCATGCACTTCCTCAACCGCCACCTCCCTTCCCCTTTAAGTCCCCCCTCCTTTCCCATCCCACCTCACCAAGAATCATGTTTGATCCAATTGAGGCCATTGTGATTAAAGGCGGTGATGCAATGGGCAGCTAGTAGGCTTGCAAGGGATGGAGGGGGGAGGCCTTTTCCAGATATTGGTGTCAGTTAGAATCCCAACTCCAAGAATGGGGAGTCAAACTTCCCCACTTATTTTCTCTTGCATTTGTTTAAGCTTCATGCCCTTGATTGATATGTAAGTGACAGACAAACCTACCCCCTAACTACACACGAAATTCAAGGTATTTATTGTTCGGAGACCTCCTCGATTGCGTGGTAAGAAGGCCCAACACGTTCTCTTTGATCGCATACGGAGCCTTGGACACCCCATGTAAGCTCGTGGAAAAGTAGACCCATGGAGTAACAAACCCCACTGTCTAGGGGTTTGTGATTTTTGCGCAATGTAGAAATGGCGTGAGTATGTTAACGTCGCATGCCATGCGATGTCCAAATGATACCTTTCATCATACAAGACGAGGACATTGTATTGCTTTCAGAACCTGAAATACGCGTCTATGTTACGTCCCTCACATAAGATGTCTTGAATATCTGGAAGTAGGCCTTTTTTTCATTACATTTATGCTCCACCGTGCGTCGAATTCATGATTTCCTTGTGATGCAGCCAAGGGCATCTTAGCCAACTGCCCTGACTTAGTTGTTTCGTTCTAGGAAATTTGGACAACTTTGATTACCTTCTAAAAAGGTCAACAGAAGTTTTGTGAAGCACATCGATGTTTTTTTTTTTTCATTGATTACTCTATGGTTCTAGATAAACACAAAAAGGTGTCTCGATTCTTGAAGCCCTGACTTCTTAGTGGAGCTTCTGAAAGCAGCCACTTATGGTGCGACCTCACATGCATCATTAGGCTTGAGTAGCGAGGACACAACAAATGCCTCATTCTCATTCTTGAAATTTCAAAAATTCTATGACTCACTCGATACATGTCATCAACGTATAGTTACCGTATAATACAAAGATATCCATTTGTCCTGAATCCTTGAAGTTTGATTTTCAACGCACCTCATTCATGTGAACCATCTACTTTCCACTGAGCATAATGGTCTATTCTAAAGGAGTCCATTAGGCTTTTACTTGTGAGGGACGGACAAATGGGGCTTATTGTTGCGCTGTAGGCGTGGATGTGGATTATTGTTTGCAGGGGGAGGAATGTGGTTTTTTCTCCGAAAGAATGAACCTCATTCAAGGGATATAAAGGTTTCTCACACACCGTTTCGTAGTAACTACGCCACGTATCCGCACGTGTCCACCATATCTACAACTTCCATGTGGTGGAAACTGAAGCTATTGCTACAAACGTTTTGACACACTGCAAGATGTAGTGATTGCAAAGAGCGATGATCAGCGAAGAGCTACGTCAATGTGTATGAGACTACGTTTTCCTTTACTTTTGCAAGTTCAGCATGCACAAAAGTTTGTTTCGTGATTTTGCTATGTAAGTAATGTATGGAACATGGAGTAGCCACCCAATAGTTGCTACCGAGTTGCTACAAATCCAAGGTTGCTAAAACTCTTAGAAACTCCAAATCACTTCGCTAGACGTTTGCGGGCTCCCTCGTGATTAGCATCAACTTCAAATCGAGTTAAGCTCGTGTTGCCCCCTTAACGTGGCGAGGGAGGTTGCGTTGGTACGTTATGAGGGCGGCCACAATCATTCCGCATTTCAAAGATTACGTGGTTGGACATGGATGAAGAATCCTTTCTATCCAATGCCTGGGAAACAAAAAATCCTTGCATTACGGAAATCATATAAAATTCCACTAAAAGGTGATCCCAATTGAGCCCAACCAATGAAGTTTTTTTTCCCGGAATCCAAAGTCGAATATAAACGGTTGCTATGGTTGTAGCTGGTAAAGCTTTTGGCGATGGGTGAGGTTATGCTGGTGAAGGTGTAACGGGTCGTGTCTCCAACTCCTGCTCTGAAGTCGTCGTCGGAGTTCGTAGAATGGCGTTCTCAGTCCGCGTCAGGGGTTTACCCCCCTCGCAAGACTGAGGGGCAATCGTCATCAATGACCCAGAGCAAGGAGACTCGAATGTTTCGAGTCTCCGGAGGCCCATTTCCGTTTTTACCCAAACACCTGGTTTTGGGACCCAAACCGGGGGTTTTTACCTCAAACTCGTGTGTTTGCACGAGTTATTTTGTTTGTTTTATGTCGAAGTTTGTCGTAAAAGAACTTCGATATACGTTTTGTCGTTCTGGCGTGAAATCGTCGCGTGCGAGGCACGCTGGCAATTCTGCACCAGCTATTTCAACCTCACCCTCGCTCCCCCTATCCCTCGTCCTCTCTTGCTCGTTTGCAAGGAGGGCGAGGGGGGGCGAGGGCACGAGGCCACGAGGCCTCGCCCTCAAGGCCCTCGTGGCACCTCAGCCGCCGATCGGGCTGAGGCCTCGATCGGCGGCTGGCGGCTGGCCGGCCGGTCGCTTGGCCGGCCGCCGGCCGTCCAGCCGGCCGGCAGCAAGCTGGCCGACGGCCAGCGAATTGCTGGCCGCCGGCCAGCCCTCGCTGACGTGAGGGGTGGTGCGCAACCACCCCTCGCTTCAGCGAGGAGGGAGGGCCGAACCGGCCCTCCCGCTGCATTCCTCCCCACTTATTATGAACCGTCCCGGTTCATGAACAACAAGTAGGATTGTCAGTCAGTGAGTCATCAACATTGTGAAAGAAAATAAATAATTTCAATCACCAGCTAAACATGAACACGTGCATGGTACTTAGACCTAAGCTGCAGCTTGTAGGTCAGCACGGCTAGCGGCCTCCGCCCTTTAAGCTGGAGCGCCCGCGCGACAACCATGTTGGGCGTCCCCAACCTCCTATGGTCGCTGTCCATGAATGCTGCCCTGTGGGAATGTTGTTCACTTTTTCCGCGTTCAGGTGGTACCTCCTGCCACGCGTCTATCTGTGCGAGCTACAAGCTCGCTCCAGTACTCGTTGACCAGCCCTGTGGGCAACCGAGATTCGGGCTCCCATGAATTATGTTCAGGTCCACAACCGGCCCAATGAACGAGGTACTCCCTGACAATGCGCGACCGAAGAGTACGCTCTCGGTGCTGGAGTAGGCGAAGGACCTTGTATTGGCCGTCGGCAGCCAGGACTGTTGGCGGTGGCTGAACGGTTCCTTCTGCCATGTATGGAGCCAACAGGCTCACATGAAACACGTCATGTATCTTCATACTCGGCGGAAGTAGCAATCGGTATGCCACTGGCCCGATGCGTGCTACAATGGGAAACGGCCCAATCCACTTCGGTAGAAGTTTTCTTGCCCCTGGCGACTTCAGCCGAAGGTTTTTAGTGCTAAGCAGCACTTTGTCACCGATGTCAAACGAGACCTCCCAGCGACCTTTGTCGGCATATGCCTTTTGTCGCTGCTGAGCTACTTGAAGGTGACTCTTTGCCTCCTGTAACAAGGAGTCGATGCGCTCGGCAAAGGCTTAAGCGGAAGGAACGTGCCCTTCTCTACTCCCACTCTTCACCAATGAAGAGGGTACCACTGGATGCCGACCACTGTTCAACACGAACGGTGTGAACTGTGTGGACTCGTTCACTGAGTTGTTTACCGCAAACTCTGCCGGTGCTAGAAATTCGTCCCAATCATGCATGGCAGGGTCCACGTACATGCGAAGCATCTGCTCTAGAGTGCGATTCATGCGCTCTGTTTGTCCGTCAGTTTGAGGGTGAAATGCTGTCGACATTTGCGATTGACTGCCGAAGTACTCGTGCATCTTTTGCCATAACGTAGTAGCAAATTTTCGATCTCGATCGGAGATAATGCGCAACGGCAAGCCGTGGTACTTTACGACACCCTCAAAGAAGAGACGAGTGGTCTCCTCTGCGTTCACGTCAGTGGTTGTAGGAATGAAGTGTGTCATCTTCGTCAAAAGATCCACAACCACTAGTATTGCATCATGGCCACGGGCCGTGTCCGGAAGACCAGTAATGAAGTCCATGCTAACGCACTCCCATGGAGTCCCACGAATGGGAAGCTGTTGGAGGATTCCAGCAGGCTTCTTGTTGCTAGCCTTATTCCGAAGACATGGGTCGCATGTCATGTAATATTTACGGACATCAACACTCCACCCTGGCCACCAATAGTGGTCCGAGAGTGCCTGTCCGGTCTTTCGGGGTCCCACATGACCTGCTACCGGCGGGTCGTGGAACTCGGAGATAACCTTTGCTTGAAGGTCTCCCGAGTTTGGCACAACAATTTGTTCTCTGTGCCAGAAGATTCCTACGGCCTCCACCAAGCCGTGCTTGTCCAGATTTTGGGAGTCTTGAAACCAAGAGTCCACACAGTATCCCATCCGGATCCTGTTTACAAAACCGTTGTAATGGATAATCTCTCGTGGTGGTTGCCACAGAGGTGCAGGGGGATCTGGTGGTTGTACTGTTGCTGTTGCAATAGCCATAAAACACCCACTGACTTCGGTGGTTGCTTTAATTTCCACACGCTGTCGGCTGAGTGGATCGGCCACATTGATGCGTCCTGGACGATATTCCCATGTGAACGAGAATCGACTCAGGTATTCACTCTAACGCGCATGCCGTCTTGACAGGTTCGGTTGCGTTTGGAAAAACACCAATGGATTATGGTCGGTCACGACCGTCACACCCCCTTCAGCACCCTCGAGGTAGCAACGCCACATCTTGAAAGCGTGGACTACCGCAAGGAGCTCTTCATCCCCAGTCGTGTACCGCGTTTCCGCGGGAATGAGCTTCCGGCTCTCATACGCAACTGGGTGACCGTTCTGCATGAGGACGGCTCCAAGTCCTACTACCGACGCATCACATCGAACCTCCCACGGTTGGGATGGATCCGGAAAAGCTAGGACGGGCGCCGTGGATAGGAGCTCTTTGACCTTGAGAAAAGCGTTCTCGCAATCAGATGTCCATTCCCAACGCACGTCTTTTCACGTGAGCCTGGTTAGCGGTGCTACTAGGGTCGAATACCCTTGCATAAACCGTCGAAAGTAGTTTGCAAGGCCGAGGAAAGACCGTATCTGCCCAACATTCTCGGGACGTGGCCAGTCCACAACAGCGTGGACCTTTCGTGGATGGACACGGATGTCGTCCTTGCTGACGATGTGTCCAAGGTATTCGAGTTCATCTTGTGCAAACTTGCACTTGCTCACTTTCGCATAGAACTTCTGTTCCCGAAGGATTGCGAGAACTTCGCGTAGATGTTCTATGTGCTGTTCCATTGATTTGGAGAAAACCAGGATGTCGTCCAGGTAAACCAAGACAAACTGTCCAAGTTGCTTGGCGAACATTCGGTTCATTTCTCCTTGGAAGGTTGCCGAGGCATTCGTAAGCCCGAAGCATAACACTCGGAATTGATAGTGACCCATATGCGTTCGAAACACGGTTTTGGGCACATCATCTTCCCTGATGTGCATTTGATGGTACCCTTGAGACAAATCCAAGGACGAAAATGCTTTTACACCTTGGAGTTGGTCAAAAAGGTCCTCAATCCGCGGTAAGGGGAATCGATTTTTCACCGTCAGCTTGTTCAACGCCCGGTAATCCACGCACATGCGTAAACCACCGTCTTTTTTGTTCACAAAAAGGATCGGCGCACCGTACGGCGAGTTACTGGGCTCGATCCACCCCTTTTGCAAGGTACTCTTTGATTTGGCGTTAGGCCTCTCGCCTTTCTGCTGGACTAAGGCGATACATGGGTCTAAACGGAGGAGTCACCTCCGGTTGCAGCGGAATCGTGTGGCCCATGTGTCTTTCTGGTGGAAGCCCAGCCGGTGGGTCTTGGAATACATCCGAGAACTCCGCCAACAGAGATCTGATCTCTTGTGGCGTGCCTTTCGTCACGTCGTCCTCCACTTTCTGCAGCTGAGCCAAGAAGTATCGACAACCTTGTCGAATACGTCTCTTGACCTGCATTGCAGACAAGCTGGCATGGACTTTGAGTCGGGTCGGTGATAATTCCGTACTCGGAATCAACGTAAAGCGGCGTTGTCCTTTTCGAAGGATCAAACGCTTTGATTCAAAACACATTAGAGCCTTGTTCTCACGGAGCCAGGGATCGCCTAGCACCACGTCAAATGGGTCAAGAAGGTTGAGTACCTTCAACGTGACACTCTGTGTGTACCCTTGAATACAAATTTTTGCTTTACAAGTACCGATCACGGGTACCGTACGGTTGTCACCAACAACAACTGCGCCATTCGATGGCTCGTACTTCAGGCCAACCTGTCGGGTAAAGCCAAGGCTAACAAGAGAGTCGTCCCCTCCAGTGTCAGCCAATACGTTCACGGGAGCACCAGCTAGGTGTCCTTTGAACTGCATCGTCATGTTGCCTCCACTCTTCCGAGTGAACAGACTCGACGACGGTAAGCCAAGTTTGTGATAAACACGGAATCTGAATAACGGGCGTCGCAACTCCCATGATTCACCCACTCGAGTCCACATCTTGTGGGCATGTGTGAATTCGTCTAGCACCTTCCAGTCTTTAAATTTGACTAGGTCGAAATCGTCGACTAAGGGTACTACAATCGTGATTGAACTCATTGCTTTGAGGGCGTCTGCTTCAATCACTGTGTCACACAACTCTTGCACAATGGTCGGTGTTGCCACCACTAAGCATGTACAATCATGCATCTCGTCCGGGGATGCAAGGTTTAGTGGGCAATGTCGGTCAGCAAGTGTAGAATGCGGTTCAACAAGAGGAGAAAAGACAACAGAGAAATTTGAACTCGCCAAAAACTCAAATTGTTTAACATCCTCATCTGAAAACATGAACCCACACTCGTGATCCAGTTTTACCCCTGAGTGGTCCCCACTGACGTCACTCATGGGTGGGGAAAACCCGCCGCACGGCCCTGTCCGTTACCACGGCCGGGCCCATTGCCGCGACCGCGACCCTGTCCACGGCCCTGTCCGCAGCCTCCTGCTACACCATCCACACGAGGTGCTACTGCTACAGCTAACGCCACGGCCTCTTGTCTAGCTCCAGCAGCCTGAGGGCACTGAGCCCTCAAGTGGCCCGGCTGCATGCAGTTGTGGCAGAGCCCTTCGCGGAAGGATGTGTTGCGACGCTCACGCGCCGCGTGCAGCTTGTCATTCTCGCGACTGCGCTTGTTGTTGGGACCCTTGTATCCACCAGCCTTCTTGGCTGGAGGGTTTGCAGCTGCTTGCCCTTGGCCCCACCTCGCTGTTCAGCTGACCCACCAGCCCCTGCAGCGTCCATGCGCATGTCGCGGCCTTCCTGTGCCCATGCGTTTGGCCGTGCATCAGAGTAGTGCTTCGGGTTCGCCGAATACACTTCACTCATGTAGTCGCGCAACGCCCTCCAGCTTGTCCAAGCTTGGCCAGTGGCTGTTGTGGTGGTCTTGTCCTTCAGCTTCTCGCTGGCGAGACCATCACGCAAGTACTCCAGCAGCATGCACTCCGGGTACTTGAAGGTCTGAGTCCCATCGCCCTCGGTGAAGCTTTCGGCTTC
>SZWC01011351.1:5168-16092 GCA_023375785.1 Penium margaritaceum
GGCACCATGGACCACCGTAGGCACTGCCTGGGTTCGGGCAGCCATAACTCTTTGCTACTATTTTTCTAGCTGATTCTGACCGCACGACTGCGTTTGCAGCATTGGTATTATGGTATGGTCCAGTTTTCAGGCAAAACGGACGACGCCCGGGGTTTGGGCTGTCAGGCGTCTGGCAGGGCTCACCGAGAAAACCCTGCCAGCCAGAAAATAGGTCCACAGCTATTTTCTTATTGGCTGGTTAGCTGAGTAACAACTTCTACACTAGTGGGGGGGAGCTAGAACTTGGAGGGGTCTCCCATTGTTGCTCATTCTTCATTCCTAACCAGTTACTTTCAGTTTTTAGCTGCTTTCTGCCGCTAACTCTGGCGCGCGCGTTTCTGAGTATCAAACCCAGAGCTTCCAGACCGAGACTCTAGAGCAGCAGATTGAGGGGGCAGCTGACTTAAGCAACGAGCGTGGAAGCCCGCACGTTGCATCAACAACGCTGCTACCCCAACCTGCTGCCTAGGTTTTCCATTTCTTTGCGCTTCCACATGCAGGTGTGGGAGAGGGTGTGTCCCCACACTTGTGTTTACTGTTTTTTCTAACTTGTACTCTTTCATGTACACCTTTATCGTTTCTCCACCAATAGAAGTGTCGTTTATCACATTGTGTTCATCACAATATTCTGTCTCACAACGGGTGTTACTAAGAGTGTTCTCTCATTCCGTCACTAACAGAAGCCCACGGATTTATAACAACCAATACCTAAAATTTTACTTGGGGCAGGGTTCAAATTCGGTTTGCATCGCAAACTGGGTGGGTTTGAGTGTAGGAATTTCTTTTTGAACTCATAGATTTGTGAGACAACCGGCTTGAAGGACTGCTCGAAGGTTTGGACACTGGAACTTGACAAATCTATAGTGGTTGTGCTTAACCACGGTACATCATCGTTTCTTGTGCTTGGAATGTGAAGGCAGCTCCCCAAAAACCTGTCACTCTCCACCACATGGGTAAGAGTTGTCTGCAGCTCAAGTATAGAGGGGAGGTATATCCCAAGCGCCCATGACATATGAGAGTAGAGCTCGCAACATTCTGAGTACAATCCGCGAAAAGGGATGAATGTGAGCATCAGTGCAGAATTTGTGTCTGTCCCAAGTCACCTGCCAGCTCCAAATCCTGCAAAGTATGGTGTGTAGGTCTGTAGGAGCACTGCTCGAGGCTGACAGTCAGGAATACAACAAAGATGAATGTCCATGCAACAGTGCCAACTTCCATCTGCCACACATTGAAGTATGTTTAGATCTAAAAATAAGAAGCTAACCAGTCATTCAATCTATCAAATGTCGTGTATTCTTAAGATGTCACACCCGGCTGTGAAAGTTCGACGGTAGCGAGAGCCATTGGCTTACTTGTGAACCTTGACGTGTGAAAGATGCCCCTTTGAAAGAAGGCGCATTTCTTGTAAAGAAAAACAATGGAGGCCCACACAAAGCATCTCAGCACGCAACGAAGGCACAATGAGCATTTCTTATGCTATTGTTGGTCTCTTTCTCAAGGAAATCTGAGTGCACCGCATGGTCGCCTTCGTATCAATGATGGGAAATCCTGAGTTGGACACTGAAATGAATCATCTATTGTTTCTTAGATGAGAAACATTATGAACATGACGTTAGCTAACTCTGAGACAGCTCATCCGCCTGCACCCAGTCGCGGAGCAGCTCCAGCCGAAGCTTCTGCACCTGCTGCCTCTTGCAGTCCAGCGCCTCTCGCTCCATCCCCTGTCGAGGTGCTCTCCTCGCTCTCCCCCTCACACGGGGGAAGAGGCGATTTCGGTGGGCGGAGGTCCACTCGGCAGAGAGGGCACGTCGTCTTGCTGCCGAGCCATGCATCGATGCATTCGGTGTGAAATCCATGGCTGCACATGGGTATCATTTTGACCTTGTCCCCGTCCTCATAGTCGCACAGGCAGACAGGGCACTCTCGCAGTCTGCCCGGCTCTCCTTCCCCATCCACTGGACTCTCACAATCACCTCCTCCTCCTCTCCCTCCACCTCCCCCTCCTCCTGCTCGTCCTCCTTTGCTTGACTCGGCCCTGAAGACGTGGATGGGGAGGCAGCTCACTAGGGTTGGGTCCAGACCCTTCTCATCCACACCTCCCAAGGTCCGACCATTTTCAACCTGCTCTGGCGGCCGTCCTGCTGGTCTGGCAACTGCATTCACTCGACGTCTTTCGCGCCTCCTCCACATGAGGAAGACAAAGATTCCCTTGAGGGCGAGGAAGAAGAGCATGATGACGACAAAGGCGCCAAGAGGGATGGGGACGCAGGAGAATTGACGGTCGGAGCCATCGGTGCTGGGATAGGACGAGGAAGGCTGATCGACAGAAGAAGGAAGGGGAGGTGGAGGAGGGGGGGGAGGGGGAGGGTGATGGAGTGCTGAAGCTGTGCTGTTCGCCGCCCTTTCATGGCCCATTCCTACGTCGTCGGACGTTGCGGTCTTGTGGCAGTCGGAGGAAGGCCAGCCGCGTGCATAGGTGCAAGGGTCAGTGGTGTTGGGGTGACTGGTGGAGTTCTGGTGGTGGTGGTGGTCCGATTGTTCGGATTCATGAGGGGGAGATTTGTGGTCTGACCCGGCCCAGCGGCCGTCTTCTGCTTCGGAGGAGTTTGGCATGTGGCGCATGGTGTTGGCCGCTTGTGCCTGGGACAGAGTGGGGATGAGGGAAGACGGGTCCTCTCCTCTTCTCTCTCTCTCTCTCTCTCTCTCTTCCCCCCTCTCGCCCCTTCCCTCTCTCCTCTTCCCTCGCTACTTCAGTATGGTCCTTGTGACGTAGAAGAAACAGCGACAGCAGCGGTTCAGGCGCCCTCACGAGGCGCCAAGGAGGACTGTAAAGGAAATCGGCAGCCAACGGAAAGGACTTCGCAACAACAAGTGCAGTCTGACGCAACGCCGACGAAAGCCTTGTCCGCGGGGCTGAAGACGGAAAGTCATACGTGTTTCTTGGCAGCTGAGTTTCTGCCGTCGTGGAAACCTCTCGCGGATATGAAGGAAACATGGCACTGATCGAGGCCCGGGAGGGGCACATACCAATGCAGTGCACAAGTGAGCTCGCGTGGACAGACGCACTTCTGGGGTTCAGGCGGATGGCTCGTTGCGCGGCAAAGATGAGCATGGATTGAAACGTGACGGTCACTTCAACGCAGCCGGTTAGCCTAGTGCAGCTAGGAAAGAGGGGCCACACCTGTCTCTTCTTCAGCAAGGACAAGAAGACGAAGGAGGAGGAGGTTGCGGCGCAGAGTACTTGGCCAGGTCTTGCAATCGGCCATCGTTCGTGAGCGATGGCCAAGCTGGTGTGGGCCTCTCCCCCGCCGTGGTCCTACCTGAGCTGACAGCGACACGGGCAACGGCGGGGGAAGGGGGACAGGGTCGGGTGAGGGTCGGTGGAGCGCTTACCGATCCCGGACACGCGGACGGGAGGTGGACAGCTCCGCACAGACGCGTAGGCCCCACTTCATCAAAGCGGGTGATTGGGACCCCCCTTCATCCCCCTCCCACTGTGACGGCTGGTCTGCCGGCGCCCCTCCGCTGCCAGTGCGATTTGTCGCTAGCAGCTGTCTGCAGCCAATCGATGTCGTCCGATCGTCGATCGTCGATCCACCATAGAGAAAATGGATGCTAGGGTGCGGCTGGTTGTCGCTGGAATGCGTAGTTGGGGCTCCTCAACGATCCATTTCAGCGATGGCCAGCAACTCCTGTCCGCGGGGTTTCCGCCTTACAGTTGTCTAGGTAGCCTGGCTCGGCACTCAACGTCGATCCGTCCGGATGAACTTCATGCTTTCCTCCTCCAACGATCCTGGCGGGCCCCACACAGAACAAGAGTGAGTGAATGGAATCGGCTCAACAATCCCCGTCTCCACCAATCACGTGCGAAAAATCGTTAGTTGGAACTTCGACGTGCGTCCGCGCTTCGGAAGATACAATCTGGACCTGACCGGTTGAACATGTCTTCTGACCGGCGATGATGATGAATGGTAGACGGCGTAAAGTTTGCGGTCTCCTGAAGTCCTTCGACAAAATGCGCCATGAACTGTCCGATAGCGTTCAACAACGGATTTCAGCGACAACCAGCCGCACCCCTAGATTCAAGTCAACGAGGAATTTGGGCAGGGGGCGATGCGATCGAAGACGGCCGACTGGATTCGATGTACGTGATGGCTCCTGTGAATAGGAAAAACTGTTTTCTTCAAGGGAATCTCCATGGCTACTGCCCGCGGTTTGGCCATGCGGCTCGGTTTCGAGACGCCCACCCTCGCCCCACCCCCCAAAACTTCTGCAGAGTAATAGCTAAACTATCAGCGCAAAATTGAACAGAAACCTGATATAGTCAAAAGTCAAACATAAGAACAACTGTATCCAGCAAGGTGGATAAACAATTTCCATATCCATTTCGATGGCCATTCCCGATCGAAAAAGCAAGTATCTAATAGAGGGAAGAGAGGGGGGTCATATTTCAAACCCTTTGTTGCAAGAATTTTGATCGAGCAATCATGCCTATTTCGATTTTTTTTTTATACAAGAAAACCCCAGGTTTTGTGATTTTAATTTGATAGCTGACGACGTGATCATGTTGTTCCTAAATGGAATGCGGCATCAATATAGCATGTTGATTTGGATTTAGCGTTATTGCTTGCATGCTCGCTGGATACAAAGATAAAAGTGCAAAAACGTTCCTTACATGGATATAAATTTTTCATTTGCGAAACATGGATATAGGTATATCTATCACGAATTTTTTGGATGTATGGTGGTCACTTCCCTCAAATGTCTGTGTGCGCATGTTACGGCCTAATTTGTATTGGGTGCAATAACCATATACCCCTCATGTCGGAGAAAAAAATATGATCCCCCCACCCTAAATCCCATTCACCCCTACCACAGAACGATAAGCCTACTTTGCCCTTGCCTCTAAATGATAAGCCTCATTCACCCCTTATGTACAGACATGGGTTTCATGTGTAGAAAAAAAATGATGCACCCCTCTCTTATGCCCACAAGCAACATGTTGACTTCGCATGGCACGCGGCGTCGACATGCAGACGTAACATTTTTCCAGCCCAAAGTTCACAAATGCCTGTATAGAGAGGTTTGTCAAACAAATGAATTGATCAGATAATCATGTTTTCCTCCCCGTCCCTTCCAGTGGTGATACATTGTCGAAGGCTAGTAGCGTTGGAGCCTATGTGATTGCTCATCGACTGGAGACTCAAACCTCCGAAATATGTTGGAAGTTACAGGCCGACCTGAACGACTGGACGAGCGCTTTGTCGCCCGAACGATTATGTTCATCCTTGTTGTTTACAATTCTCAGCAGTCTGTTTATCCTTCACAGACGGCACTCGGACGAACTTCGACGATGGTTCGATTGAAGGATATGTTTCTTCTTGTGGTGTTAAAGATCTTATGCGGTTGCTAACCTGTTTTGAAACACATGGGCCCTCGAAAGCTCGCCGTTAGATTAGGCGATCGCCATGCCCTCACGTCTACATCGTCGCGGAATATAGTGGACACTGGTCAAGTCATCGCCTCGGACAAGTTTGCTCTTGTGAATTCATGCGAGTCCGAGGCTTTCCATGCATAAGAAGGGAACCTGGTGAGAGACAGCTCCTAGCACTGCTGTCGCTAGCGTGGCAACGCAAGCCAGCTAGCTAACTCACTAGCACACATAGGTGGAGGTGAGAACAGCAAGGGGTTGGCTAGGGACACAAAACAAAAGTGTCAGAAGCTGCAACTGTTTAAATGTGCAGAGAGAGATGACAACTGAGGTCTGGCCAACCTAAATAGTGCCACGGACCTAGTGGATGCACACACACACGGCGCACCATCGGCGCTATTTTTCTAGCAGGACAAAACAGTGGCAAAAACACAGTTTTGGTCACAGTTCCCTGCAGACACGTCAGAACGACGAGCCGTTTGAACCAGAACGGCCACGTCGACGAGATCTACATCCTGATAGGCTGCACGCCTNGTCTGACGCAACGCCGACGAAAGCCTTGTCCGCGGGGCTGAAGACGGAAAGTCATGCGTGTTCCTTGGCAGCTGAGTTTCTGCCGTCGTGGAAACCTCTCGCGGATATGAAGGAAAGATGGCACAGATCGAGGCCCGGGAGGGGCACATACCAATGCAGTGCACAAGTGAGCTCGCGCGGATAGACGCACTTCTGGGGTTCAGGCAGATGGCTCGTTGCGCGGAAAAGATGAGCATGGATTGAAACGTGACGGTCACCTCAACGCAGCCGGTTTGCCTAGTGCAGCTAGGAAAGAGGGGCCACACCTGTCTCCTCTTCAGCAAGGACAAGAAGACGAAGGAGGAGGAGGAGGCGGCGCACAGAGTACTTGGCCAGGTCTTGCAATCGGCCATCGTTCGTGAGCGATGGCCAAGCTGGTGTGCGCCTCCCCCCCGCCGTGGTCCTACCTGGGCTGACAGTGACACGGGCAACGGCGGGGGAAGCGGGACAGGGTCGGGTGAGGGTCGGTGGAGCGCTTACCGATCCCGGACACGCGGACGGCAGGTGGACAGCTCCGCACAGACGCGTAGGCCCAACTTCATCACAGCGGGTGATTGGGACCCCCCTTCATCCCCCTCCCACCGTGGGAGGGAGATAAGAGAAGTCGACTGTGACGGCTGGTCTCCCGGCGCCCCTCCGCTGCCAGTGCGATTAGTCGCTAGCAGCTGCCTGCAGCCAATCGATGTCGTCCGATCGTCGATCGTCGATCCACCATAGAGAAAATGGATGCTAGATTCAAGTCAACGAGGAATTTGGGCAGGGGGCGATGCGATCGAAGACGGCCGACTGGATTCGGTGTACGTGATGGCTCCTGGGAATAGGAAAAACTGTTTTCTTCAAGGGAGTCTGGATGGCTACTGCCCGCGGTTTGGCCATGCGGCTCGGTCTCGAGACGCCCACCCTCGCCCCACCCCCCAAAATTTCTGCAGCGTAATAGCTAACATATCCGCGCAAAATTGAACATAAGCCTGATATAGTCAGAAGTCAAACATAAGAACAACTGTATCCAGCAAGGTGGATAAAAACTTTCCATATCCATTTCGATGGCCATGCCCGATCGACAACGCACGTCTCTAATAGAGGGAAGATAGGGGGGTGATGCTTCAAACCCTTTTTTGCAAGAATTACGATCGAGAAATCACGCCTATTTCCATGTTTTTTTATACAAGAAAACCCCAGGGTTTGTGATTTTAATTTGATAGCTGACGACGTGATCATGTTTTTCCTAAATGGAATGCGGCATCAATATAGCATGTTGATTTGGATTTAGCGCTATTGCTTGCATGCTCGCTGGATATAGGGTGAAAAAAGTGCAAAAACGTTCCTTACATGGATATAAATTGTTTCATTTGCGAAACATGGATATAGGTATATCTATCACGAATTTTTTGGATGTATGGTCACTGCTCTCAAATGTCTGTGTGCGTATGTTACGGCCTAATTTGTATTGGGTGCAATAACCATATACCCCTCGTGTCGGAGAAAGAATCTGATCCCCCCACCCTTAAGAAAATTTAATCCCATTCACCCCTACCATAGAACGATAAGCCTACTTTGCCCTTGCCTCTGAATGATAAGCCTCATTTACCCCTTATGTACAGACATGGGTTTCATGTGTAGAAAAAAAATGATGTACACCTCTCTTATATCCACAAGCAGCATGTTGACTTCGCATGGCACGTGGCGTCAACATGTAGACGTAACATTTTTCCAGCCCAAAGTTCACAAATGCCTGTATAGAGAAGTTTGTCAAATGTATGAATTGATTAGATAATCATGTTTTCCTCCCTATACCGGTGAGTGGTGAAGTATTGTCGAAGGCTAGTAGCGTTGGAGCCTATGTGATTGCTCATCGACTGGAGACTCAAACCCCCGGAATATGTTGGAAGTTACAGGCCGACCTAAACGACTGGACGAGCGCTTTGTCGCCCGAGCGATTCTGTTTGTCCTTGTTTTCTAAAATTCTCAACGGTTTGTTTGTCCTTCACAAACGGCACTCGGACGAACTTCGACGATGGTTCGATTGAAGGATATTTTTCTTCTTGTGGTGTTAAAGATCTTATGCGGTTGCTAACCTATTTTGAAGTTTAATCACAAGTTTTATGTTCCCGAAACACATGAGCCCTGGAAAGTTCGCCGTTAGATTAGGCGATCGCCATGCCCTCACCCCAGCCCAAAACTGCCAGAGATCCAAAATCACACAAGCCCAAAAAAGAGCTGAAGCTCTACCCAGGCCTACTTTTGAAGACGACAGCCTAATAAGGGTTTCCTCCGAGACGACCCAACAAAATTCACTCAAGCGCTTACGTCTACCATGTCCACCCGTCCCAGCCATTGTGACAGCCAACCCCCCAGTCTAGTCTCATCTTCTATCCTTTACCTCCACGCCCTCCCCACATTCTCCCCTCCCTCCTCCCCCTCCCCCTCCCCTCCCAACACTGCCTCCTTGGCTGCCGCGTGCCTCCGCCCTGCACGGCCTTTCTTCCTCCCACCTCGCCACCTCTTCTTGCCTGCCTTCCTCCCTTACATCGTCGCGAAATATAATGGACACTGGTCAAATCATGGGCTCGGACAAGTTTGCCCTTGTGAATTCATGCGAGTACGAGGCTTTCAATGCATTGGAAGGGAACCTTATGGGCCTCGCTTCGGCGGGGTCGAACAGATGCCCACGGAAAAATGAAATCCTAAAATCCTAGGTGTAATTAGGGGGTGGTTTTGTGAACAGTTCGTTGTCCAAATAGGGCATGTAGTTGAAAGAGATGTAAATGAAGACAAAAGGGGATTTTTCAAATCCTTTTTATCAGAGTGGGGACTTCGACTAATGCCCTTTGCCTCGAATCCCCAGCGAATCCATCCCCCTCCCTTGTTGGTTGTAACTTTGACACACGCAAGTGACCTCTTGACTCTACACACACGCACATCATCATTGCAGGTGACTAATGAAGATTAAAGCTCTCCAACACAAAGCTATGACACAACATGGGGCACACAGTGGTGGCAACAACATCAAGTTGTCAAGTGGTGACCACAACACTATCGGCAGTCTTGTGGAGAGCTTGATTCTAGTGACATTTCATACAACTACGTTCTACAATGGGGCACACACTTGGAGGAGTGCATGCACCTCATACGCTCATGATCAATGTGATTGGATTCTTGTACGCTTGCATGCTTCTAGCGTTAGTGAGCCGAGTTGCTGATCTCACTGGGCCACACGTCTGTTTTATGCCAGCCTGTGTGAAGCCCGTTGGAGCTCGTTCGCTTCAGGACCAGGTTCGATCCGTGGGTGGCGTCCGGGTCCCACGTCGAGAGTTTCGCGTGGGTGGCCCAGTCAACCGGTGCTTATCACTTCTCTCGCTCCTTACTCGCTCACCCCTTGTCTTTTGACTCTCATAAGTGACGTGAGCTTGCCCCCCGATCCATGGCTTCGCTCCCTCCACCTATTTGCTTGCTTGCTTGCTTATCCTAGTAATCACAACTACCTACTAGTATCAGAGCAAGAGGAAGTACTCCTCCTCGCGACAGTCCTGAGACCTCTTCGGGTTACATACACATGACGGGAGATCCCACACAGCTTGCTCATCTACGATGGCAATGGCTTTCGTCGCAGCAGTAGCCTGTGCCCCTATTACAACACACAGTCGTTGTATCTGCGGCCATGCTATGATCAATTGCCTACAATAGTGATCGACATGCCTCCACCAACGGCAACGACACTTCTCCGCTGTTGCCCATTTTACTATCAGCCGTGTTGCGGCCGCCACATGCACGATGGCCACACTGTGGCAACGGGAAACTCACTTGATTCAGCAGCTGTGAGTGTCCATCGTGGTGCCAACGATTGGCACAGTCGTTGTACCTACTGCAGCCGCACACACAGCAGCCGTGATCTGCATGGTGCTCGGACTTCATGAATGGCACAGTTGCTACTACAACATCGGCATTCTCCGCCGCTGTTCACCTCATTCTCAGCCGTGCTGCGGCCAACGTACGTTAGTGGACCACGCCGGTACCACAGTAGCTTCTCTCTTGTCCGCATTCCTCCCAAGGTGCCGACGGTGACCACAGTGACTGCAACATTTACAGCAATAGCTAATGCACACATCAGCTTCCTACAGCTAGCACTAGTGTTCTCCACCGCCAGCACCTCACTTCTCGGCCGTGCTTTGGCCGCTGCACCTTGCCCTGTGGCCACATTGTGGTCACTGCAACCGTCCCTAACATTGCAGCAGCTCAATCACATCTTCGTCCTGGTGTCAATAGTAGCAGTGGCACTCTCACCATTGTTCTCCTCTCAGCTTCGTAGGCTGCCTGTCCAGGTAGCCGAGCACTCGGCAAGCTGGCATCTCCTCCCGTAAATGAGCGTATTCCCACATCGCCCACAGCCGCGCATGAGCACAACTGCATCCTTGACGAGGTTGCGTACTACAAAGAGAGGGCAATGCGAGAGGTGTGGTCAAGGATTCGCCGCCGCAGCCCGGGGTTTTACCCCGGTGAAGACTACAAACCCGCAGCCTACTTCGAGTGGGAGACGCTAGAGAGCACGACGCACACTTCCAGTTTTCCACCGATGATTCTCCAATGGCGCAGATCGAACCGGCCACAGCACCACCACGTGATCATCGTGCTCTTCCAACACCGGTAAGCCCACCTGTTTCCCATAGGATTCGTCAGCAATGTCTTCGTGATGTCCCTCGTGGAGCAGCACCCCCTCTGCAGCAGCAACAGCACCTAAAGCATCTGCCTCACGCCGGGCTGTATCCCCAGCTGGATCCGCTGCAGACTCCGCTTCTTCTCCATCTCCTTACATCCTGACTGCTCTACAGCCCGCCCTTGTTTCTAGTACTGTAGTTGCTTCCACCTTTGCTGCCAGTGCACGTG
>SZWC01011351.1:16113-30007 GCA_023375785.1 Penium margaritaceum
TCCAACACCGGTAAGCCCACCTGTTTCCCATAGGATTCGTCAGCAATGTCTTCGTGATGTCCCTCGTGGAGCAGCACCCCCTCTGCAGCAGCAACAGCACCTAAAGCATCTGCCTCATGCCGGGCTGTATCCCCAGCTGGATCCGCTGCAGACTCCGCTTCTTCTCCATCTCCTTACATCCTGACTGCTCTACAGGCCGCCCTTGTTTCTAGTACTGTAGTTGCTTCCACCTTTGCTGCCAGTGCACGTGGTGCACGTGCACCAGCTAGCATTGCTACAGGCAAAGCAATTGAGGCATACACAACAGTTACAGTTTATTAGGGCACTTTGGCAATTGTTACTGTCAACGTCGCCACCCAGATCACAGCCATCGCGAACGTAGTTGCATCAGCAGCAGCTGCAGCAACAACCTCACTCTTAAGTGCCGTCAACTCCATGCACATATTCACTACACAGGCATCAACTTTGCCCTCTTCATCATCATTAACAACTCATCACATCCAACTACTGGTCTCCACTACTGCTGCCATCTCCACCCTGTCGGCCACAACGTTGACGGGAGTTACCTGCCTCATCGTCTGAGCATCAGCTACTATTGTTGTTGTAGCTTCCTCAGCTGCAGGTGTTCTTCCAACGATGTTCTCCCTTCGCCGTTGTGCTTGGTGAGCTTGGTCTCTGCCTTCGTTCCTATCTCTTCTGCGTTGGCTTGTTCATGCATTCAGCTTCATTGCCTTGCAACAAACCCCTGACGTACTCACCACACATTTCCTACACCCACCAGGGCAAGGGAAACCCTGCCAACTTTTTTTTCCGGCAGAGTCACGTCACTGGCATCATGCCGGTCGACGATGACCAATACACTGCTGAGATGTTGCGGGAGAGCACTGCTCTGTAGGCTGCACTCAATGCACAACGTGCTGTTGAAGAAAAGTTGTGTGCTAGAAAAGCCAACCATGAGGCTTACG
Organism: Penium margaritaceum; assembly: GCA_023375785.1. Lineage (NCBI taxonomy): Eukaryota > Viridiplantae > Streptophyta > Zygnematophyceae > Desmidiales > Peniaceae > Penium > Penium margaritaceum. The sequence continues at coordinate 17,079 of SZWC01011351.1, forward strand.
CAGATCACATTGCTGATTTGGTCATCAACCGCCTCCAACCTACGTTGCGCAACACACCCTCTGCATCCACTACCGTTGGTGTTGCTGCTACCTTCTCCACCTCATACGCTTCCGCATCTGTCACCGTTGGCTCATCCTTCTCTGGTCCTCTCGCAATCACATTCGCCGGTGTGGCAGTCACTTTCAAAGTACTTGCATCATTAGCGCAGCTCAAACCCGACTTTGACTAACCCACCTCACTTTGCTTCTAACCTCACTTTCTGCTCTCAATAAATGCGCTTCAGTACTTGGACGCAGGGGCAGCTGTGAGAATACTATCATGAGTCCCATCTCTCTGCGGACCCTCCTTTTGTCCTTGTTGATTCCGAGTCTGCCCGCGATGTGTGTGCCCTCATTTGTGTCAAACCCAACGGTCTCACTGACAAAACTGGGTCCTACAATGTCGACACTACACGTCGTACTCCTGCTGACTTGATTGGCACTTATGCATTGATCAAACGGTGCACGACATTGACTGGGCATGCCGCCCAAAGTTTTCTCACTGTTCAGTTCAACACACTCTCCATGATTGCTAATGAGACTGTCCATGCCTACTGGGCTCGCAGTTTGCGCCTATTGCGTGACCCTGGCAAGGTTGCACTTGGACAACTCCCTGCTGTCTTCTCTATCGCCAATGGCCTCATCCCTGAACTCAGTGACATCTTCCAAGAGGTGAAGGCCACTGAGCTTGAACACCTAGCCGCCATACCTGTCCCTGCAGATGCACCACCCTACATCTATGCCCTGTGGAAGTTCACCTCCTAGCGTCTGACAAATTGGAGGATTTCACTGCAAAACAAATGCATCCATCGTGTAGCTGTTACATTAGCTACCACCGCACTCCCTCCTTCACCCTCCTCTGCTCCTGGCTCATCTTCCACCACCACCTCACCCATGACAGCCGTCTTGCTTGCCTCTCAAGGGGTTGGTGGGCGTGGGGGCCGTGGTAAGGGCAAAGGCCGAGGAGGTGTGTCTAGTGGCAGCGGACAAGGAGGGCGCGGTAAAGGGCACAGTTCTAACAGCGCCTCCTCTTCTTCTTCCTCATCCAACAATGTTACATGTTGGAACTATGGTGCCGCAGACCATGCGACACCAAAGTGCCTAGCTCGTCCTGATGATGCTCGCCTTGCATCGGCCATGCGTGCACACTCGGCACCCTTTTCCGGGACATGTAGCGGTTCCCCTTATTCCTCCTCTGCTACTACTACTGCCTATAGCACCGCCATGACTTCTCTGCATCCGTACCCTCTCTGGGGCTTGCCTATGGGGCTTGTCTACTTCGGGCCCCCTCCCGGGTCCTATTCTCCTCCACCATGAGCGTCGTCCACCTAACCTCTTGGCACCCTGCCTCTAGTGTTGTCGTCACCCTTGGCTCCTCCGACGATGAGCGCCAGATGGACTTTGCACTCTCTCATGCCGTCCACTAGAGGCACCTCTATGATTAGGGAGGTGGGAGTGTACAATTACAGGGACACTTGCGTGTGATATCACTAAGTCTCTTCGTGGTCCGTCTTCCGGTCATGTTCAGGGTTGTTCTCCATTTGATTTCCGGTAGATTGAGCAGTTGTAGTCCTACAGCTTGCCTCGTTGCCTTGCTACCTGTGGTCAACACCTTCCTCATCGCTCTGCCATTGTTGCTGTGAGTCGTGACCGTACATCTGTATGCGTGTCCGGTGACTTGGATTCTTGATTACGGAGCCACCCACCACATGACCTCCTTTTGTTCCTCGTTTGTTTCTTTGGGTCCTGTCGGCTCTGTGCGCTTTGTTCACACTGGCTCGTGCCAACTCTTACTTGTCTAGGGTGTTGGGGTTGTCTGTTTTTTTGGTCCTCGAGGGGAACCCTTCCTGTTTGATGTGTTGTACGTGCCTGTCCTTGAGCGCAGTCCGCTGTCTATTACAACTCTCCATGACCAGGGGATGGACTTCTCTTCCAGCCGCAACACTGCCTCAGTATTGCACCGCCCCACTTGCCGTGTCCTACTGCTTGGCATGCATTGTGACTGCTTGTACCGTGTGCCGTCGTTTGCTCCTCATCCAGCCTCCACTACCCTTGTTCATGTCGCACATTCTCTCTCCCCTGCACACGTACAACTCCTCCACCGCCGTCTCTGCCACATCCACACAAATGTTGTTGACAGTCTTTTGTGGGACACACCCGCTCATGGTCTTAACGCTGACACGTTTCCTATGCCATGTCCCAATGACTACCTTGAGTGTGCTCAGGGTAAAATGAACTGTTCCTCGTTTTTCGCATCTGAGTCCCGCACGTCCTATCCCCTCAACCTATTGCATGCTGACGTCATGGGACCTCTCGTCCATGATGCTCTTGGGGATAAGGGTACACATTGATTCCAGGAACCGCGATTCCGGAATCTCGGTTCCGGTTCCAAAGTTTTGGATCCGTCCACGAACCGCGGTTTGTGAACCCAGGTCTATGGAGGTGAAAATGAGTGGGGAGGGGGGATTTTATTAGCTTTATTTGCTGATGTGGTACCCTTGGAGGCCATTTGAGCACTCCAATCACGTATCCACATACAATAGAGGAGTGCTGAAGGATATCTTCCTTTTTTTTCTAAAAAAAAATGATGGTGGGAACCAATCATGCTTCATATTCCTTGCATATGAGGGAAACCTCTGTGGAACCGTGACCAGAACTGTGGTTCTATGAGGAACCGCGGTTCTGGAACCGGAACCGCGGTTCCTGTTCCGAGCTGGAACCGGAACCGAGGTTCTGGTTCCATTCTTAGAACCACGGTTCTGCACCGGTGTGCAGCCTTACTTGGGGAGGTTGGTCGCTATGTTCTCTGCCTCATGGATGATTTTTCCCACATGCGGTGTGTCATTGCCCTTCACCAAAAGAGTGACGTTTGTCCCACTCTCGAGTCCTGGTTGCCTCAGGCCGAACTGGCCTGTGGTCGATGCCTAAAAATATTTCGTTGTGAACGTGGTGGGGAATTCATGGGCCCCACGACCTGCTTCTTGAAATCTCGTGAGGTGAGTATGGAACCTCCTCCTCCCTACACACCAAAACAAAATGCCGTCTCTCAACAATGGAACCATACACTTTCTGACGGTGTCCGAACTCTTCTCACTGAGTCCTCCCTTTCCCCTGTCTTTTTCTTCGAAGCTATGTCCTACATGACCTGGATCTTGAACCGTGTTCCCCATGACCCCCTTTCTCATCATGTCAACCCCTTTGAACGCTGGTACAAATGTCGTGCCAACCACCGGCTCGTCCACACCTGGGCCTGCGTTGTCGCCGTCTAGTTACCCGAGGACTTCTACGACGGCAAACTCAGCCCTCGCGCTCGCCTTTGCACCTTCCTAAGTGTCTTGGCCATGTCCAAGGCGTGGCGCTTCTGGGACTCTAACCGCTCTCTCGTCAGAGTCACGCAACGCACTGTTCTTTGAAGATTTCTTTCCTCGTGATCTATCTCATATCCCTCCACCCTCCTCTCTCTCCTCATTGCGTCGGCTTGGAGGGGGTGTGTCTGTTCCAGCCTCCAATCTCCGAGTGTTCTTTTCCCCTGTTCACACGGCATCCCCTGTTTTCAAGTCTGACATGGACAGTGGGGACGAGGACTCTTCCTCCTCGGAGTCCTCGTCCTCCCGTACATCCTCTGTGTTGGATACCTACTAGACTTCCTCTGAGTCCGCACTTTGCCCATCTTCTAGTAGCCCCTCTAAGTCCACACCCCGTCCTTCTCCTGGCAGTCCCTCTGAGTCCGTGCCACGTCCATCTTCTCGCAGTCCCGGAACCTCTAAGTTTGCTGAACAGGTGGAAGGCACCACCCAAGTGGCTGACACCACTTAAGAAGAAGCTCCTCAAGTTTCTTCTCCTGCTCCTAAGCCCTACACACGTGGGAGAAGACTGCGTGCTCTTCCGCAAACCTCACACTCTGCTCAGCGGCACTCACGCTCGTCTATGGCGCCAACTGCTACTGCTTCTACTGGCCCGTCACAGGCCCGTCAGCCCTTGTAGCGGGTCACGTGCTTGAGTGCGTTGTCTTCCACTGCTGGGCCCTCAATTCGTCCCACCAGCCAGGATGCACTTCGCCTGTCTGTAAGTTGTTCATCTCAACTCAGCAGTCGGCTACACTCTTTTAGCCCATGAGTTCCACAGTGCTATTGAGTCCTCCGTCGCTAGTTATGTTGCCTCATGTTTTGTAGCCTCTCGCCTTCCTACAATTCCCACTCCGAGCCTACCACAGTGTGGGAGGCTCGTGAGGCAGCTGATACTGACCTCTGGGAGAAGACCATGCACGAGGAATTGACTGCCCTCCACCAGCATGGTGTCTTTGACCTCGTGGACCTCCCTTTAAGCCACAAGGCAGTCTTTGCTTGATGGGTGCTACAGCGGAAGTTGAAGCCCAAGGGGAGAGTTGACCGGTACAAGGCTCGTCTCACGGATAACGGTTTTTCCTCTATCTCTGGGATTGACTTTGATCAGACCTTCACGGTGGTCGGGTAGTCTACCACTGTCCCAGCGCTGTTGAGCCTTGTCGCCCAGCACGACAGGGAGCTTGAGCAGATTGACATCAACAATGCCTTTCTACATGGGAGGCTCGACGAAGAGATCTACATGGTCCAGCCACTAGGGTTCACCAACGGGACTAACGAGGTCTAGCTACTATGCAAGGCCCTCTATTGGCTCAAGTAGTTGCCACATTATTGGAAGATGGAGATCTCGTCCACCCTTGATCGGAGCAGTTACAACCACACCACAGTTGACCCAGTACTCTTCCGGAGTACTCCCTCAAAGCCATTCATTGCCAACCTCATCTACGTTGATGACCTGCTCATCGCCTCTCCCAATCCTGTAGCTGTCCATTCAGTCAAGGACCTACTGCGGTCCACATACAAGATGAAGGAACTGGGTCCTGCACAATTGTTCCTTGGGATGGAGCTTGAGCGTGACCGTGAGCAACGCACTCCACATGTACACCAGGTTGCTTGCACCCGCACACTGGGGGAGTGCTTTACCTCCCTACTTGCGGACGTTCCCACTATGTCCACACCGATGACTCCAGCAGGACAGCGTCTGCTGAAGTCACTTGATTCAGCACTGCTGGGGGAGATTGTCAATGTCAGTGACTACCTCAGTGTGGTCGGCTCCCTCATGTACCTTGCGACCACCACTCGGGCGGACGTGGCTTTCTTGGTCAACTTCCTGGCCTAGTTCTCCCAATAGCCTTGCCAGAAACACCTCAAGGAAGTACTGTGTGTCGTTCGTTACACATTGTCCACTATACGTGTGGGACTCTGCTACCGTGCTCAGCCTTCTGTGGTGGTAGACGGGTACGGAGACAATGAGTGGGTGCGTGACATTGATGCTCATAGTCGCACTCATCACATCTTTCTTGTTAATGGAACTGCTGTCTCTTGGAAGAGTGGAAAACAGGGTTGTGTTGCCTGGAGCTCTTGTGAGGTAGAGTACATGGCACTTGGCGCACATACGTGTGTGGTTGTCCCGCCTACTACAACAGTTGCATGTCCCCATCCACTACATCACTTTACGCTGTGATAACCAAAGTGCAAAAGCAATCGTTGAGCATGACGGCATGTATCATTCTTGCACAAAGCACATCAAAATTAAGCATCACTTTGAATGTGAGCGCATTGCTACTGGAAAAGATCACGTTGTCTGGGTCGATACTCATCAGCAACGTGCAGAGTTTCTTACCAAAAATCTCAGCAGTGGCATGTTCAAAGCAGCTATATATGCTGTTGGCTTGCTGTGCTCTGGTGATTCCGCTGGTTGACATGAGTCTTGTGCGTCTCATTGTCCTGTGATGTGCTTCTTGTTTCATGTGTGTGAGGAATGTTCGTCTCTGGGTCATGGGGGAGTGTTGGTTGTGACTGTGACACACACAAGTGACCTCTTGACTCTACACACACACACACACATACACACACACACACACACACACACACACACACACACACACACACACACACACACACACACACACACACACACACACATACACATCATCATCATCACTGCAGGTGACTGATCTGGACTAAAGCTCTACGATGCAAAGCTGTGACAAAACATGGGTTACACAGTGGTGGCAACAACATCAAGTTGTAAAGTGGTGATCACAGTACTATCGATAGTCTTGTGGAGAGTTTGATTGTACTGACGTTTCATACGGCTGACATTGGGGCACACACTTGGAGGAGTGCATGTACCACATACGCTCGTGATTGATGCGGTTGGATTCTTGTGCGTTTGCATGCCTCTAGCATTAGTGAGCCGGGTTGCTGATCTCACAGGGCCACACATCCGATTTATGCTGGCATATGAGAAACCCGTTGGAGCTCATTTGCTCCAGGTCCGGGTTCGATCTGTGGATGTCGTCTGAGCCCCACGTTGAGAGTCTCGCGTGGGTGGCCCGGTCAACCGGTGCTTATCACTTCGCTCGCTCCTTACTCGCTCACCCCTTGTATTTTGACTCTCATAAGTTGTGTGAGCTGGCCCCCCGAACCATGGCATTTCTCCCTCCACATGTTTGCTTGCTTTCTTGATTTTCCTAGCAATCACAGCTACCTATACCCCCCCTACCCTGGTCCTCACCTCCTGTCAGCCCGTTCCATTGAAGCTTTCAATCATGAGGTCCTCGATCGGATCGGACGTGCTATATGGGGAGGTGTGCTTCGCAAGAACGTGGAGACTGAGAGGAGGAGCAAGGCAGCAGTTGACAAAGTGCCGATTGACGAACGTTAGCCGACACTTTCGTCGTTCGAATTCCCCCCCCCTCCCGGACCCCTTAATGTTTTTGTGGACCTCCATTGCTACGGCCGTGGTGGAGGGTAGCGATGGAAAGCATGCCCATTTTCACCATGCTCGAGCAGTGACGGGTGTCGATGTTTGATCATGGTGAAAACATGTGGGTGGATGGGGCTTGTTGTTGCCAGATAGGGTTGGATAAGGCTTATTCTTTGGAGGTGGGGGCAAATGGCGCTCATTGTTTTGAGGTAGGGGTGGATTGAAATTATTGTTCCGAGTTTGGAGTATACAAGGACCACAAATGACAAGAAAGGGGGTGATACGTATTTTCACCGATTTGGGTTTCTCAGCACTTGGCCTCATAGTCTCCTTTTCTTACAACTTGATTGCTAAAGGACACAATTTTTCATTGTATACTAGACCAACATTCAATGCAACTGCGAGTCAATGCGGTCAGAACCCCACTCTTTGTCATAGTGAAAGCATCCACCCACACAGAATGCAGAAAACTAGATAGTGTCGTCCTTGATCGTTGAGTCCTGCAATCAATAGGCAGTTTCGTTGATCAAAACATGGACGGTTCATTTGTAAGTGGTATCATGCAGAGAAAATTCATAAATTTGGCACAATTGGTTACTTTGTTATTGACAATGAGTGTGCTTTCATGACAAGAATTAGAACAGTCGAGCGCATACATTCATTGGAGAGAATGGGATGTATGTTGAGTCGGCCAGATAACTCAAGCAACCCGTGTGAATTCTTGTCGTGAAAGGTTGTTTGAATTAAATCTCCCAATAATTCAGGGAGTTTTGAATACATCGAGGCGCATCTCCATAAAATTTCATCCCGGGCTGAGAATTGAAACCAATAGTGTTAAAACATCGATGCAACTCGTGAAGCATTTTATCGACATTTCTAGAGGGTGGTCAAACCTACAAGAACATAAACTGAACACTAGATGCCTAAGCAACTATTCAAATCAATCTTGGCCAAAATGTGTAAAAATCGAGATGTCAAGACATGGTGAGCCATATATTTATGGACCAAAAGGCACACCTGAAATGCTCAAGAACTCATGTGCTCCGAGGTACGTAACCTCCCCCCTTTCACCCACATTGTTCCGGTGCATTACGAGATGTAAGTCAAAGCTGGCTAGAATATCCAAAAAGCATTTCATAAACTTTTTAGAGGTTTTCATATGGCTTCCACTTGTGTAAAACATTATGGCCCTTCAACTTGACAAGATACCATGTCATTCTCTTGTTGCGAAAGTATCCCAAAACTTATCTGTTTTCACACAATGTGCCCTATTCAACTTCCACAAGTGATGGTGGAGGCAGATCTATGCCAGGGAAGTACCAACTAGGATCCCGATAGAGCTTGGGGTGGCTACTATGAAACATTGGGTGCATATCCATGATGCCCAATAGTCAAATTTTGACACCGATATGTGTCTACATCTCCTCGATAACGGATAGTCCAAACCAATTGAAATTGAGCTTTGCACAATCCTGTCCTTATAAGAAGACATTCGTGGAGCTAAGTAGGATGAGATAGAGGACATGGAATTCGGTGTCTGTTTGATGCTTGTTTGTTACTCTCTTTATCACTACCTTTGTCTTTACGATTGTCTGGTGAGTCATGTCCTTGATGCTCTAGAAAACTCATTGCTTTGCTTGCTAGTATGTTCCTTGAACTCTACGAACCTACCAAAGATGAGATTATCTTGACGTTAACTAACTTGAAAGGAGTTTTTCATACAAAGTTCGTGAACTTCAATGTGGTTTGAGTAGTTACAACCTTTATTGCATTTTCATTGCTATGTGGCTCGCATAGTATTTGTGCCACTTTCTTATCAGTATAAGGATAAAAGGTCGTTGATAGCTCAATTTGAATACCATGTGGAGTCATCAACTCTTGCCAGAATGTGCCGGTGAATCGCACTTCTCTATTGCTCATAATGGATGAAGGGACATCTTATTCTGTGCACCTAATACTTATCAACGAAGATTTCCGGTTTTGACCAAATTAGTGACCTTGATGGCCAACTTTTCTAAAAGCAGGATCCTTGCTGATCAAGTGCTCGAAGTTTGACGTGGTCAAACAAGGGGTATCTGTTGCTGTGTGGAGCCACACACACGTGGATATGCGTTGAAATGTGCTCCCAATTTCCATCACGCGCTTCAATACGCTGAAAGAGAAAAAGGCAGCTTCCTTGGGTCAAACAACACCCAGGTTTGAGTATTCATACCCTTCATTCACAATCATAAGCATAATAGAGACCAAAATAAAAAAGTAAATTAAATGTTTTGATGATGAAATGTGACACGTGTGACAATTGAAGAAATTGATGATGAATAGGAGTTCTATGGTATTCAGATGAAGTTATCAGGGAAAAATTGTATTATTCCCTTCATGGTGCTTGTGGTTATCATAAAGAAAAGTGTGCAACATTCAAAGAAAGTCCACCACCACGTGCAGTACGTTAGCTCTCTCTAGTATGTCATGCAAACCTGTCAAAAAAATCCATGGAGATATCCAACCATGGTTCTTTAGGTACTGGTCGTGACTGAAGAAGAGCCTAGGTTTTTGTTTGTTTTTGCTTATGGAGTTGACACATGCCACGCGTCTTGTAATAGTTTGCAATGTTTGTCTTCATGTTTCCCCACCTATNTTGCTATCAGGGGTCGTCAAATCAATGTTTGGTTTTTGGGTACTTATCAATCTCCTCAAAATATTTCCTGAATATTCTTGCAAGGTATCGTCTAGTTCAACGAGTAACCTACTGACCTCAACCATCATACCTGGTCAGAAACATATAGGTTCTCATGGTCTTATCTCCTATCTGATGTTCGGTACTGTTGTGAAATCTGGACTCGAGGAACTCCATTCATTGATTTTTCATAAGGCTAAGAGTTGGTTGAGTCTTCGGATACCGTAGTACATGGTGGTCACTACAGATGAGACATCATCAGTATTCCAAATGGCGTTACCATGTCTTAGCACATTAATGAAGTCCAATAACTCTAATCATGCACCGCATGGTTCAGCTTTGGTCCGCATAGCTTTCTTGAAATGCATGCAATGGGCCCTATGCAACCGTTGTATTCTTGGAGGACAATGGCTCCGATTGAGCCATTGTCCTCGAAAAGAAACACTTGTTTTTTTCTACCTCTCCAACTTTACTTGATGATTTTGTGTGAGATGTTAGAGGAGGGAGGTACGGTTACTTGTGTTTGTTTTTTCATCGGTGTCTAATTCTTGGGAAGACATCAAACTTTATGGAAGCATACATCTTTCACTAAAACGCAGACCTAAGCTATTATGAAGGAATTAGCATATGTTGCTAGGTTGTAGAAGAGTAAGAAGGACATGAACCATCCCTCGGGAGGGAAAATTCCAACACAAGTTTCTAATGGGTTTCAAAACTGGCATAAATTGTGCTTGGAATTGTCATCCAGGAATCATGCTCATCATTCTCTTCATCCTTCTTTGATGAGTTGGTTTTTGGGTTTGTTGATTTTCGTATGTGTTCAAATGTTCATTGATGCCCCCCCCCCTCCCGATCTTGTATGGATAGTGTACCAGGCTATGTATTGTGTGTTCATCGCCCACCGTACACAATGTTTTTGGCTAGGGTTGCTTCTATCTTCGACCTCGTCACAAAAAGAGACAATGTATTTGGTCAAACACAGAGCACGGTAAACTTTGCGATGTGTGGGACATGAGGCAAAAGTGCACAACAATGAATGTTGCTCGTGGTGAGTGATAGATTTGCGTCCCCTGCCACTGTCCCATCTACCAATTTTATGTGGGGTTGTATGTAATTGTCTATCCGGTAGACTCCACAAAATGAGTAAAAAATCTCTTTGAAACCATACGTCGCTTCCTCAACAGTTTTTTATACTCAATTCTTGTGTTATGCTGTACCACTCCCCCATCAAATGTCCAATACATTATTTCGATTCACTTTCAGTCTTTTGGGGGGGGTGGGGGACGAGACCAACTGGAACACATCTTTGGTTCTCCCTCCAAAACCATTGGAAATGTATCGGGAAAACTTAATGGGTAGTGAATAACATTAATTCTGCAAGTTATGGAAGAAATGTACATTGGTTGACACCTTGTGGTACAATGTCTTTTGAGGTTTCAAGTAAAAACATGCAAACTGTATGAAAATTTTTCATCCCTCAGTTCCTTTCAAACTACCATCAAAATCACACTTTGACCTATTTTTGGAAAGATATTATTTCATTCGTAAAATCCATAGCAGGTTGAACCTTGAGATATGTGAGACATGAGGAAAATATGAACCACAATGAACGGTGCCCAAGGTGGGTTATGAATTTGTGTGGCCTACACAACCCCACCCCCTCCCTCCCCTTTTTATTTTCAAAATCTATATGGGGAAAAGATTCGATGATTCGCCCGGTAGTCTTCGCGAAATGTACACAAGTGTAGTATCTTATCTAAATCGCAACGTGTTTCTCAGAATGTTCTCTCTTCGCATTTCATTTGTGTATTGTTCTGGACCCCTCCTCATTTACTTTCGGTCTTTGGGAGAGGGGGGGGGGACGAGAATGGTTGAAACACTTCATCGGTCTTCCCCCTCATCCCAGAAAACATAAAAAGTGTATCGCGCAAATGTATTTGGTAGTGAACGATGATAAGTACGCAAGTTGTGTGAAAATTTACACTGATGAACAACATGTACAACGTTCCCTGAGGTTTTGAGTCCACTGACGTGGAAGCATTGCTGGATGCCAATCATCGAAGAATGTCTTTTCAGTATAAAGTCAAACATTGTATACAAAACCTGTACACATTTTTGCAAATGGTGTTGCGTTTGAGCACACAAATGGAGCCCGATGATATGTTTGAAGGACCGAATAGTCTCTTGGGAGGCAGCCAGAGCTTAGGGATTGTTGCCACACGAGAAATAGTCAAACAATCGCTCAAGTGGCAACTTCCCCACGACCCGGTTCCCCCTCCTCCAGAATGTTATAAACCACACTGAATCTGGGAAGGATATGAATGTTTTCATCCAAACCCGCGTTTGTACATGGACTTGTGCTGTAGCGTACGAGCCATTTTTAGAATAAAAAATGGCGTTTAAACATAGCTCCCGGGTTTCGAGGGCTCGGGACCGATGTCTCGACGAGTTGAGGCCCAAAAAAAATCTCGGGCTAGAGTCTAGCTTGACTCTAGCCCGTATTCGGTCCATAGGCCAGATTTAAGGCAAGAGGAGTGCCGCGATGGAAGATCCATCGTGTCACTCCTTATCCCCTCTAGTTGGCTGCTAGGGTCCTGTTCCCACGTGGATGTGCCACGTGGAACGATAGGGTTTTAGGTTGCATGTTTACAAAAATGCCCTATGACGACTAAGTCCATTTGTGGCGCGGTTCGTCTCAGCCAAAATGGCTGAGGCGACCATTTGCTGACTCTCCTGAGACGACTATTATGAGGGCCTATGTTTTGGTTCTGCAGTTAGTCGCAAAACAGTCCACGGCTGTTACATTGGCATCAGAGCCAATCGACTTCTGCTGTCCGTTTGATTCACTTGACGAACGACCTCGTCCGTCGATCGAATGCCTTAGAAAAAAAAAAGGGGGGGAAATCGACCGATCATCAATATTCGTGCTCGCGGTGTTTTGTCGCGGCAAAACGCCCCCTGTACGGGGCTAGTTGTCTCGCCTGACCGAGCAGCCCGATAGACCGAGCAGCCCGACAGACCGAGCAGCCCGATAGACCGAGCAGCCCGGCAGGCAGAAAAAAAAAACATTGCGGAGGGGAAACGCTGCCTGAGAGGCGATGGCCGCCCTCCCCTCTCGTGGCCTAAGATTTTGGGGAAGAGAGGGGCTCCCCCTCACCCCCTCGTCATTGACGCCGACGGCGCCAAAGGGGAAGATAGGGGACGTCTACCCCTCTCCTCCTCCCTTCTCTTGAGGGCCGACTGTGAAGGAGAGAGGACCTCCCCCACTCCGCCTCCCCCCCCCTTCACAAGGGCCGACCGCCCAAGGGGGAAGCGAGGAGGCGCTCCCCCCTCTCCTTCCCCCCCCCCTTCCCATTGAGGGCCGACGGCCCATGGGGGAGGAGAGGGGGCGTCTCCCCCTCCCCCTCCCCTCTCATGCGGGCCGACGGCCCAAGGGGGGGGG
>SZWC01011351.1:36961-55834 GCA_023375785.1 Penium margaritaceum
ACCCTCTCACTCGGTGAGTGATGGATACAAATTGGGGTATCCGATTGGTACCGACGATAAAAAGGTACATGAGTGTACTCACAACCCTGTTCAGAAGACAATGATTCTTGTCTATGGGGGTTGTAGTTGCGCCAGAGAGGGGCAGAGACTCTTCGATGGGTCCTTCACGATTTGAGACGTCGCAGTGCGGTGGTCAAAAATTGCAAGAGTCAAAACTGGCGTATGACAAGATTGACCGAATGTCAAAAGCGAACAAATTTGAAGGCGACACCTTCAGTCTATTTTCACTCGGTGAGTGAACATGTCATGGACATTGATAGACAAGAATACATGAACCAACGTCGATGGCATAAATTAATCCACAGTTCGGTGAACATCCACTTCAGAGAAAATGAGCGACACTCATTCTCTCCTTGATGGTACTCAAGAGAACTATGACGATCTCAAAGATTGCCACAGACCAACTACGACCTAGTTGGGATCACGTCAAGGTCTAGGTTTTGAAGTTCAAAACTTATGACTGTAGAGACGATGTATGAGCCGACAGCTTTATACAAATAGTGTATTAGCACCTACATCTTGGTGGTCCGATCGACCACACGAGTCATTATCAGCACTGAGGCAAAGTAAGTGACCAATGTGATAAAAATGTTGATGTGAAATGACTCTTCAAGATTGGCCTTGAGAAACGATATTTCTCATCAAATTCTTTTGTTGTTTTGAGAAACGTCTCAAAGTTAAGGCCATCGTGACACGGTACACTAGTTGTATGCGTCACGCTCTTCAAACATCACACAGATGGAGTCTGATCATATCAAAGGCATGGCGTAGCACCGCCTATCCAATTTGTTGGAACAAAACCAATCTCCGAGAGAGAGCATAGCGATTACGGTGTAGCCAAACCACGCTTCCCTGAACCGGAAGGTCATGGTGAAGTAACTGAACTCCCTTGACTTTGGGGATGGTTCATTTAAAGTACATTGCCGAATGCAAGTACAATATGTTTTGGATGTCACTGTAGAGGTATCCACAACGATGGTTGTTTGTCGGATGTCTTCGATGAGGGCGATCCCCTCTACAAGTGCCTTGGGTGAGGCATATGGAAAGCACTCTGTCGAGTGGAAGTACTGAATGTACACATCAGAATACGTTGAAACAACATGTTTTGTTGTGACTTGACAAACACAATCCGTGACGGGTTCCTGACTGGAACCTTAGGACGTCATGACATGAGCAAAGAAAGACTTTGGAACGAATTGTGCCAGGCTCTTTGGATGTGATTTGGATGTGGTCAACAAAATCACATGGAATCGACACCCGAAAGGTGTTGTTCCAACTTGTACCGCAGTGATTGTGATTACGGTTCACCCGTTTGGTGAATACCATACGATGAACACTTCATTCGTGGATAGAATCCATGGTTGAGATTGGTTATCTCAGGGAACCTAGTTCAAAGGCAATGTGCTTTTGACATGGACGAGAGCGGCAACCTATGGTACCTATTTCAGGTAGAAATGAGGGGATGATGGCTGAGACCAAGATCATCTAGGTCGGAGCATTGTCGTGTCCAATGATGGACTTAAACGGCAAGTGCGCATGCCAGACGACCAATGCCGCCTCCTTCAAAGATGAGTGCAATCTTTGAAAGGAAAAAAAAGTGTGCTCAGCAACTCTGTCTTAGGGCCTTGGTGCCTTCCAACTCTAAGATGAAGCTAGCATGCGAGTTGCATGGGTTCAGTGGAGCTTGGTTGAGTTCAGCCAACCAATCCACAGTTGCTGAGAGAGGTCTAGTGGACCTTTGCGTGGTCATGAACACGTGGTTACAAACCGAGAGGACTGATGTCCAGATCTCGGATTGCACTTATTGCCAATGTTGCAGGGAGGTATCACCTTGGCAACAACCCCCTGGAAGAGATCATGTCCCAACGACATGGGAAATGTTGTGTGGACCTGGACGGTTTTCGCGGGGACGCCCGGTTAATTGGTCGCAGGGACGCTCCTTGCAAAGGGGGAGGAGGCGTCACCACAACCGTTTGTTGAAAACGTACCACACGGAATGTGGGAAAGTTTATTCCATGTACCCTCTTCCAAACTGGCAAGACATTGTTGACAATGTACGTCCCAAAAGGCATCGACCATGCCACCGCTACACACGTGTGATGAGTCTTCGTTGAAGACTCACCAACACTTGTGAAGAACGTATAAGGATTACACGTGTGTCATCTTGGTAAGAGCCAAGGATCACGCGATCAACACTGGATGTTGTACGCTAATGACCATAACAAAAAAAACCGCAAGTGTATGGTTGATTGTGCGTGAATGTGACGCAACCGTGTTGCGGATGACAAGAGTTCACACGTGTGATCTTGTTAACGAATCTTGTTGCATGGTTTGCATCATGAAGTACGCAATGATCAAACCTCCGTGAGCAAAGACGAACCGGGACGGTTCCAAGCAAAGGGGGAGGAATGTAGCGTACAAGCCATTTTTAGAATTAAAAACGGTGTTTAAACATAGTTCCCGGGTTTCGGGGGCTCGAGACTGATGTCTCGACGAGTTGAGGCCCGAAAAAAATCTCGGGCTACAGTGTAGTTTGACTCTAGCCCGTATTCGGTCCATAGGCCGGATTCAAGGCAAGAGGAGTGCCGCGATGGAAGATCCATCGCGTCACTCCTTCTCCCCTCTAGTTGGCTGCTAGGGTCCTGTTCCAATGTGGATGTGCAACGTGGAACGATAGGGTTTTAGGTTGCATGTTTACAAAAATGCCCTATGACGACTACGTCCATTTGTGGCGCGGTTCGTCTCAGCCAAAATGGCTGAGGCGACCATTCGCTGACTCTCCTGAGACGACTATTCTAAGGGCCTACGTTTTGGTTCTGCAGTTAGTCGCAAAACAGTCCACGGCTGTTACATGTGCCTTCCATTCCTTTATAGTCGATGATACCGATTAGTCTATGGGAGAACCTTAACCAACAAAACCTTTTACATTTTTGGAGTAAATGTTGGGTAATAGATGAAAACAGCTATTCTGGAAGAATGTAGGTTCTATACTTGGTGATGAATGGAAAACCGTAAACTTCCTTCTGATGAATGCAAAATCAATGTGAGTGCAACTTTTCTCTCAATGCCTGCAACGTGTATGAGAGCTCCGTATCCACCAAACAATGTAATGAGTTTGATCTATTTTGTGAGAGATACATTCAGATGATGGAACCTATATCCCCTTCAGATACAATGTCAAGATTTCCCCTGACAAGGCGACGATCTTGACAGTGTGTGTGTTTTTGGTCCACCGGTATGCTCCTGCTTGATTGAAGATAGTTTCTAGCCTTCCTGTGGTCTAACAAATACACTATTTTTACATCCAAATACAAGTTTTATGTAGAGAAAACCATGAAACACTTAACACCCTCATAGAGTAAATGTAAGAATAATGTTTCCATATGTTAAGGCGTACTATACTCCACATTTCTACATGTTTTCATGAACAACAAAACAATATAAACGTGTACCATAAACTTCCATGAACCTTCATCTCGTGAAAAGGAAATGAATACTTGTATCTCATGAGTGTTCGAAGAGTTTCGACAACTCTTCCATGAAATCTCTTAGAATCTTCCTCATTCTGTACAACAGAGATGCACACAATTCTAAGTGTGTATCTTTAAGGTGTGATTGGTCATAAATTGGAGAGAGGCATGAAATCCTGAGCGTATTCATTTACAAATCAACACTAGTAGCAGCTGCACAATACCCAAATTACCTAGATATCCCAAATCTTGATGAGTGTTGGTCAATGAGCGACCGCCTCCAGTGCTCAGACTACACCTTATCATCACAAAGATGTATGAAAACGAAGCCATTGAGGTGCGGTCAAGAAATGTTGTTCATGGCTACTAAAAATGTTAATGTGACATTTTTTTGTCCAAATGATGAAATGGTGAACTCAAAGTTACCATATTGGGCAGATTGATGTCTTTTGATGTACATGTTAGATGCACAGATATGGTGATTGGTGTTGTGTAGGTCATTTTGGTGGAAATGTTTACACCCGAGATTTCGTTGATGCTACGTTGTGCACAATGGAAGTTGCTTGGCTTGTGGCAGCAAGCTTTGGGTTCCTTGCTGCGTGCACACTCCTTTTGGTGCTCAGCATGAAAGCATGTAGAAAAAAGGTACACATAATCCCTTGATTGATAACACAAAGTACGCAGTTTTGTACAAGTTAGTTGCAACGTAAACATAATTGTGTAGAGATCACTAAGTTGCCTTGCATCCCACAAGGAACAAACCCTTTCCTGGCATTCAAGGGTACTGGCGCAAAGGGTCTTGGTGCTACCACCATCTTTAGGTAGTCTTGCTTCCAGGTAGTCAGGTGTCCTCCACCCATGCTGGCATAGAAAGGCCAGGCTAACATGGTACTTCAGAGAAAATTCTTGCATAATGTTTGCTCAGGCAGTCAAATAGAGACCTAAGAAGCCCTTAGGGGACCTCAGAGGCAACATTGATCATGGAGAAGCTGAATTGTCAAGCTCTTGAAGCATTGAAACTGTTGTATTAGAGAGAGTGGTTATTAGTACCCTCCTCCCAGGCTGTTACACAAGTGCTAAGCTCGGGAGTTGTTACAGCAGATTGAACTTCCTTATAGGCCTTAAACATGGCAACGTTTGTCTACACACCAAAACATCTTGCACCACTAATCGAGGAAATCATACCAGTTTTTCCCAAAAATTTCCCCGAGTATATGTTCCACAAGTTGCATGGGCCAGAGTTGAACTATGCAGTTCATGAATAAGAAATATTGGCGGTCGTGCACATGCTCAAGATGTGGCAGCGCTACCTGGAATGCCGAAGATGTTTTGTCTAACCGACCTTTACACACTCTTACATCTCTTCAAGAAGCAAAACACAAGCCATCAATAAAATCAATGGATGGAGTTGCTTGAAGTCTTCTACTACAATATGAAGAACCCACTTGGAAAATCAAATTCAGCATATTCTCTTTGTCGACCTCAGATTTTACAACCAAGACCAACACACGGCAAATTGTAAGAAATCCAAACATCGAGCGACTTCTTGCAAGGGGTTACAAAGAGTGCGATGGGTATGCCAAATTTAAGTTCTACTTCAAAGCACTGTATAGGTGATGGAAACTCAATTGTAACGTCATCATACCAATGAAAAAAGAATGAAAAAGAATAAAGTTTTAGGTGGTCATGACATGTTCAATCAGACACTTTGGCAAGAACAAGACACTTGAGAAAATCACACCGCACTCCTTGTGGGACAAGATGGAATCCGGCATTACAAACAGCTCAAAGACGTGTGGTGTTTGCCAATGCCATGTATGGAGATCAACCATACACTCTAGCCTCAATTACTCCTGGTACCAAATGAGCCATAACTAGATATCTCCATGGACTTTGTTGGTTTTCCGATAACAACTGAAACCCTTCTTGTTTGATTTGAATTGGTTTGCAAAGGTGTTACATATTATCTCAACTGCAATAATGGTCATCACAGAGAAAACAACGAGGCTGTTCCTCAGTAACTTCATTGGAGTGGGTGGTGTCCTCTGCTCCATTACCGGTGACAAAGATTTTAGGTTCACCAGCCGCTTTTGGTGGGAAATGATGACTTGCTGTAACAGTCATATTCAGCTATCTACGACTTTCGATCTTTAACCGATGGGCAGAAACAGTGCACCAATCAGATGCTTGAAGAGTTACTTGGAATGTTATGTGAGCCACACGTCTCCGGGAAGGCAGTCAAGCAATAGAATGTTGAGTTCACCTACAAGCCCACAACCTCCACAACAACGGATAGATTACTTATTGAGGTGGTTAATGGAAAAGTACTAAAAACTCTAGCACATTCACCGCAGTCAACATCCAAGGGTAAAATGTTCACAGCATCTGACATGCATCATGCCAGACACTTGTGAGGATACACGCAACAGTGAAGCACGCTGCCAGAAAAGCTTTAGTCGGACACCAAGTCCCATGTCATTTCTTGCATCCTTATCAGCTCACCGAATGTCAAGGTGGAAGGACAGGATTGCACTAGACTCAAAACTGAGTGGTTGGACACGTTCTTCATCTAGGAGATGTGGAAACCTGTCATTGCCAAGCCTTGCCTCCCTAAACTAAAGGCCATCTACTGGTGTTCCATGTCAGCTGAATCAAACTCTACCGGTAACCAAATAAGTTAACCAAATAATAACCAAATAATAACCAAATAAATAAATGGAGATATACCTCCACCACCGCCTATCAAGGTAGACGAGGGTATGGAGTACGAGTCAGAAGTAATCCGTATACACAGATCATGAAGAAAATGATTGAGTATCTCAACAAGTGACAGGGCTTCGATGCATTGTACAACAGCCGGGACTCCTATGGTGATGTATGGAACATACACCTGAATAATGGATACTCTATCCCACATAGACCTATGTATCACAATGCACCTGGATGTTGTGGCAAAAGGGGGAAGGAATTTCCACTACTACATAAAATGCCCACCATGCCATGACTTCTAGATTCTTATCCCGATCTGCCGTGGGCATTTTGGCTGAATTTCATGACCTCCACTGCTTGACTCAGGAAGATTCTGATGGGTTTGACAACATTTTTAGAAGGTTCAACGGAACTGTCACATTCCACATCAGCCTTTGACTGTAGTTCAATCTCTTCTCGATGGTGGTAGGATTTCATGGAGATGCAACTCAGCATTCTTCAAAACTCCCAAATTATTGGCAAAGTTTCTCAAAACAAGCCACTTTTTATGTAGCATGGCACGCGTCACTTACCTTGAGTATCCAAGACCCCAAGTATTTTCATTTTGTTGATACTCTTGTGTACATGCGCAATAGAATGTTTCAGATCAAGTTATGGCTAATAGTACCACTTCAATACACTGTGTAATGTGTGTATCTTATACATGAAATATGGTAGGTTCCCAGAAGTTCACAAGTGTAGACACTACGTAGTACACCATTGAATCAGTGAAAAAACTCTTAAAGTTGATAAAACACTTGTGATTTCCCGTGGTTTCTTGTGTATGTAATGGTTTTTAATTTTGAGTCTTTAGATATGTAATGTAACGTAGATCAGTTGAAAAATGATATGATGGGTACATCTGTCATTTCTCACATATGGCTCAAACTAATCACAACACTGTGAGGTACTTCTTGACTCGATACTCCATAGTTTGGGCTATGCTCAAAACTTGAATAAGGCCACTCGCGCCATTTGCTCAACCCTGACGAATTCCGTGGTCCCCCTCCCCCCCCCAAAGTACCTCGAGTGTATTTGGGGAGTGTATCCGGAGGTGTATTGTGGACATACAATGTGTTCAAACTTGTGTATTACAATGTTCCATGTCACCCCCCTCCCCTATCCAACACGTCGAGTGTATGAGGCGAGTGTAGCGTTGAGTGTATTGGAGATGTCTATCGATACAAGACATTTGAACACTTTTGTGGTACTCTCTCTTTGTGCACAAGCTTACGGATTTGATATCCCTCAGATACACACTCCAATACACCACCCCAATACACTTTCGACTTGGAGAAGGGGGGGGGGNCCCCCCCCCCCCCCCCAAAGCACCTCGAGTGTATCTGGGGAGTGTATCTGGGGGTGTATTGTGGAAAAACGAAATGTTCAAACTTGTGTTCCACTGTTCCATGTCCCCCCATCTCCAACACGCCGAGTGTATGAGGCGAGTGTAGCATGGGATGTATCGGAAATGTCTATTGATACGGGACTTGTAAACATTTCTAGTGTACTCTCTCTTAATACACAAGTTAACAGATTTGATACACCTCAGATACATACTCCAATACACCACCCCAATACACTTCCAACTTGGGAGGGGAGGGGGAGTGGAGAGGGCTATCCATATCCCCCCTCCATATCGAGATTGTATTGGGGTGGTGTAGCAAAAAGTGTCGCAGATAGACACTCAGAAATACAACTTGTGTATTTTCGATAATCATTCCATGACAGGATGCCGACACACAGTCGCGTCCCTCCTCCCCCCCTCCCCCAAAGAACCTCGAGTGTACCTAGGGAGTGTATCTGGGGGTGTATCGTGGGAATGCAAAGTGTTTGAACTTGTGTATTCCAATATTTGAAACCACATCCCCGCAGTGCAACTATGGGGTTTGCTTAAAGTTAAGGAGGGTTGTCGAGAACGGGTTTCAGGGTTGACAATTACAAACTTTTAAACTGTGTCATTTGATTGGTTGAACCATTGAGTTCGTGCGGGTGCACTGCTAAAAAAAAGGGAACTTGCCAGGTCCCGCTACCACGGGGCCTTACATGTAGCCGGGCAACTAAGAACATAAAGCACCAAATCCCCCGTGTAACAAAGGGGTTTGCTTCTGGTTTTATGGTAAGAGCTGTCAAAGGTGGAATCGACTGTTCTCGACGTTCTCGCTTCTGACATTGGTGATGCTGATGTTAAAAGAGATCAACGTCACTCTTGAAGTCAGCGAGTTTCGACTTCGAGGGCGAAGTCGCCTCGCTATGTCCTAGTGGGCTTTCTCGCCCTTTACACATCTCCGTGAGTGTATGTTTTGGACCCGACTACCGACAATATGAAAACTTCGCCCACCGGAATCGAAAGACGTTAAGTGCACTTTACAACAAAGGACAACACAATTAGGTTTGGTAAGATAAAACAAGGATAACACAAATAGTGTATGAACACAAAATATGACACATTCAACAAGAGAATGTCTATCATCTATTTGTTGCTCACAAATCAGAATAGTTAGAATTTGAATATAATTTGAAAAATATGAGAAGTGAAAGGAAGTTCAATGAACCTTCCAGGGTATTATACATTGAAATATTGTGTATCTAGGATGTACACGCAAATTCCATGAAACATTCCTATCAATAGGAATTCATTTCCATGAAACATCCTCCCCATGTGTTCTACATTCATACAAGTTTATCAGTGTGTACTTTTGGGGTGATTGACCATGAATGTTCAGATCAGTTCTGAAACTTGTCATCAAAGTACACTTATAGCCAATGACCAAGTATTTATGATCCCAGATTGTCTTTTGCTCCACAAGTTATACCTGTACACCATCTATGTTCCACTCGGTTAACGAATGGGCTGTGGAGTTTTTTGTTGAGCGGAACGTAGATTGTGAACAGGTTAACTTGGTGGATGCTCAGCAAGGGGCAAGAGGATATGGAACGGGTGTTAGCATTGGTAGAGAAGGCAGTTAGCATCCAAGAAGAGAGTGATACATTCTACCATATTGTCACCATGTACCTTGACAAGAAGTGAAGTGGGGGGTGTTGAACATCTGAGTAAAATTTCCTACAACATTCTTGAGCATGCCACCATCAAGCACACCAGGTGCCTATCTCGCAGTCTGCTGTGTGGAGGCTGGAGTCAGCTGATGCAGGACTAGGGCAAAGGATTTAGAGGCACCAGCATGTTCTGTCGGCGGTCCTCTTGGACCAGACATGCCGCCTATGGCTGTCCCCCTCCTCCCACACCCTTTCGGACTGTGGTGCCACAATCCATGATGGAGAGAGCCTCTTGGAGGTCCAATCCAAGATTCAGTACGACCCAAGATGCCCACGTCTAAAGAGCATATCCTGGAAACAAAGCAAGCAGTGGAGGCAGCGGCAGCACCAAACCAAGAAATAGGGAGGGATGTGGCGGTGTCCCAGAGGGAAGGAGAAGCAGAGTGCAAGACAACATCGGGCCGAGTAGATTAGGGATCCTTGAGAAGAGAGGGGGGTGTACAGTACCAGGATACGGATGTTGAATATTGGGCTAGAGAAGCTGCCACATGGGCAGTTTCCAGAGCATGTGAGGCGGCATGTCATGCCATGGAGAGTTATGGCGGCCTACAGACCAGGTCAGGTCCCTCGCTACCTTTGTGGCAAAGGTGGAGCCATGGCACAAGCACGCGAGGAGGGAGTGTGAGGTCCTGATGTCCATCACAGGTGGGGATAGCCCTTCCTCACCACCTCTCACTACCACCAATACAAGCATGGTACACATAGTAGTAGCTTATACCATACAAGGTCACAAGTTGACCTCATTGTAGCAGAGATGATGTCTTTCATCCTCACAGCATGGGACGCGGTCCTCCCGGACAATGGAGGAGTGCAAGCAGCGGCTTATGCTATTGTAGCTATAATAGGAGACGTACTATCTTAGACTTCGAAGAGGAATGGAAGAGATGTTGGGTGAAGAGGAGGAACGGGACACCTTGGAGGGAGCAAGGAGGGAGAAGCAAGGGGCTCTGGTGGATACTTCACCAGCTCACGTCAAAGGGTTGAGCGGGAGAGAGGGAATGGGAGTGGCTAATGGTATGTGAGGGAGTGATGACAATGCAGGGAAAGTCGGGAGAGGAAGCAGAGCAGGTGGCAGAGTAGCTCCAACAAGAGGACGACAACAGAGAAGGAGACACGAGAGAGGATGGAAGGCTCCGGGGGGTGAGATGGTGGTGGAGGCTGGACTGAGGTGCTTTGGGCTATGTGGACAGAGGTCAAGGCGTACTGTGGAGCAACACACCAGAATATGAGGGACCGGGTCTGTGATCTATTCCGCTGAGTTCGTGTGGAGGCATCTTGAGGACTTGCATGGGTAGGAGTTCGTGCTGCCCCGAGCAGGAAGGAGACATTATACGGATAGGCAAAAGAGTAAGAGAGTGAGTGGGAGGTGGAGAAGAAGGGGGTTAACCCCAAGGACAGGTAGTGGATATAGAAGCAGGGGACGCGATGGGGGCTTTGGTTCAGTAGTTAAGGGGATCATAGGAGATGGCAGGGGATTTGGCATCATAGAGGGTGGGAGTTGCAAAAGAGAGAGAACAGCATCGAGTACCACTAACCAGTGTAGGAGATTTGAAGGAGGGCCACGGGCCAAGGGTGGAGGAAAATGAACCGGAAGAGACCACACATTGTGAAGGAGAGTTGGAGGACAGCAAGCACATGGATGCCCCTGAATAGTGGGTCAGAGGGAGATGAGGAGCACCCACCTAGGGAGGAGCACATTCCAGAGGAGACGCATGGTGTGAGTGGGGAGGTGGGACGTGTAGACATCGTTGAGTAGACCTTAGCCACATGGACAGTAGGAGGGGATGCGTGGGGGAGGGGAACCTATGGAGGGGGGGAAGAGAATCGGCATGGGGAAAACCTCCACTGGGGACGAGAAAGAAGACCCGCCCCTCCAAGAGCATGTGAGAGAGACAACAACAGGAGGTCCTCTTGGCAGAGTAGGTAGCTGAGACAGACCATATCATTGGGAGGGAGACACAGAGTGTCTATGGAGAGAAGGGAGCATGAGGAAATAAAAATGAAGGATTAGGGAGGATGAGGGAGACAGGGGAGGAGGCACACTAATGGAGGGTAGAGAACCACAGGACTATAGAGAGGGAGGAGGTACTAAGCGAGGTGTCTTCTTTGGGTGAGGGGACTAGGGGATACATATGAGGGAAAAAAAGAGATGTAGGTAGCATAGGATGAGGAGATGGGGGAGGGAGGGACGGAAGGCAAGATTTTGATGGTAGATGTGAGGAGGAGGATAAGGAGGTTGTGGAGGATGTAGGAGGGATTCTAGTGGGGGCTCGACAAGGGATGGAGTAGCCCACAGAACAGGGAGAGGGAGCAACATGGCATGGCAATTTGGCTCCACGAGGTGGGACGAGGGTGAAGAGTGGGTGTGTACAACCATTCTTGGAGAGAGCGGTGGATATGAAAGCCGAGGACAGCCAAGAGGGAGGCCAGATGGGAGAGACAAGCTTGTGCGTGATAAATACCATAAGAGAGGGAGAGAGAGAGGAGTGAGAGGAGATGAGGGAGAGGAGGCAGGTGGGGGAGGGGAGAGGGAGAGACAGCCATGCCACAACCGGTACACACAGAAGGAAGGGGAGGAGTGAGGAGAAAGGAGATATACCTATGACATGAGTTGGGATATAGAGGGGAAGCACACAGTGGAGAGGAAGGAGGAGGCTACCCGCTTCCTCCTCTGGCTATTCTTGTTGGAGCCAGGGTCATATGATACAGAAAAGAGAGGAGAGACATAGGAGGGTGGCGACAACACACAGGGAATAGCTACGCTAGAGCCACTGAGAGAGGCTTGAGACACGATGAGGGACAATAACAAAGGAGGGGGTCCACAAGGGCACACTGGATCAGCACCCAAGTGGGAAAAGAGGGGTGAGGGATGACAGCGGGGGAGGGAGGACAGGGCATGCATAGAGGGAAAGACGACCAGGCAGGGAGGGCATTGTAGAGAGGTGAGCAGAGATGGCAACATGAGCAGGGCGGGAGGATGGACTAAGGCATGGAAGATTCTGACGACAAAAGAGGACAAAAGGGATGGGAGGGGAGGAGTCCGAGAATAGTGTGTGTGAGAGGGTGTAGCGGACATTGTTGTACGGAGCACGGGAGGTGAGTGGAAGAAGTAGATTGTGGACAAATGTCTAGAGTAGAGTTTCTGGCGTCATTTGATTACTTGCACAAAATAACGAGAGTCCTAGACGTGGTTCATTTGAGTATGGTAGTTCCCTGTTGTGGTGCACAAACCATCTGCTCGATGCAGGTGGGCCCCTCCTCCTTCAGGTCTTGCCTAGCCTCATACTTTGCACACAGCAGTAGCTATACACGTCAAACACGTTTTGGGTCCTATAGAAGACCTTAGAGCTCATGTAGGGGGAGTGGGAGGGGTTGTGGCGGGAAGTAGAAGAGGTCACACTGGCTAGGAGATGTGGGAGCAACAGGCGCAGCTGACAGAGACCAAGTACCATAAAGACAATATTTTGAAGGTGTACGATGCCTTCGATAGTGTTGAGTTGGCATTGCTTGACCGAGAGTTCTTGGCCTAGCTTTACGCCAAGCACCTGTAGCCCTAAGGGACCAATCCTAGCGTGGGTCAGAGAGGTGCCAAGAAGAGTGAAGTTGAGCTTGCACGACGTGAAGGGGGTGCGGCGGGCCTTTATGGAGAGCAACAGAAGCTTGGGAGCGGGACCATCAGGCCTGACGTTAGACCCTCTCTGCTAGATCCTGGTGGGGGATTTGTTGCTCACAAGGCTCTTTGCGCAAACATTGGCATCGCTATGTGAGGGTCGCCTCCACCCGAGGTATGGTTGATCGTAGGCATTTCATGCACTGATACATGGGTGCATAGGCACCTATGTAGAAAGGTAGCTTCCTATAAGGTTGCGATGGTTATAAGGTGTTTTTTTTTTTCATACAAAGACCGTTATCAGGTCTGCTATAACTTTCTTACAACACCTTGTGTGAGTAGATGTTTTGACAAACCCTACTTATCTTTAACATTTTCTCTTTGGCGCAAATAGAGGAAACTTTCACACACATAAGGGACACTTCCATACATATTCAAAACACTCACTTGGACAAGCTCCAGCCCCCTCTCCCCCTCTCCCGGAGTGTATGAGGAGAGTGTACGAGGGGGTGTATATGATGGAAGTCACGAGACATATACTAGTGTACGTCTTGCAACTTCTTGGAATGTATTTCACATGAATACACTAATGTCTGTTTTTCACATCACCCCACATACACTGTATACACTCTTCTCATACACTTTCCCGTTTTTGGAGGGTGGGGAGTGGGAACACTGGTCCATTGACATTGCTTGTCCCCCCTCCCCCCTCCCGCCGAAGTGTATGAGACAAGTGTACGAGGGGGTGTATGTGGTGGAAGTTGCCAAACTTAAACTCTTGTACGTAATTCGACTTCCTTGAAAACATCTTACGATACTACAGTAGTGTCTTTTCTTATCCCCCCATATACATCGCCTCATACACTTGCCTCATACACTTCCTCACTTTTAGGAGGGTATGAGAGACGGTCTGTCGGCATCACTCAGTCCCCCCTCACTCCCCTCCCCCCCTTTGGAGTGTACGAGGTGAGTGTATGAGGGGTGTTTATGGTGGAGGACGCAAGATGTACACCCGTGTGCATCTCGTGACTTCCGTAAAAACCTCTCACGAGAGTACAAAAGTTTCTTTTTAATATTCCTCCCCCATACACCGTCTCAAACACTCACCTTGTACACTTTCCTGTTTTGTTGGTGGGTGGAGAGGTGGGTCCCTTGACTTCACTCGGACCCCCCTCCCCTCATCAGTGTATGAGGCGAGTGTACGAGGGGATGTATGTGGTGAAAGGTTTGAAGGCAGGGTTTGTATCTGTTTGAGTATCCGGTTTGCGAGTGGTTTGAGTGGGGGATCCAAGAATCTCCCATGCGATAGAAGGGAACTTGTTGGACCCCGCTACCACGGGGCCCAGTAGGAGCCGGGGCAAGAAAAGAAGAAAAAAACCCACAACCCAGGGTGTCATCGGTAGATGGGTTTGGTCGAGGTTTGACTGTTCCAATATCTGGTGTGTGAGTAGGTTGAGTGGGTGGCTAAAAAATCCCCCATATAAAAGAAGGGAACCTAATGGGTCTCGCTATCGCGGGGCCTAGCACGATCTCGGGCAAGAAAGATAATAAAACCCACACCCCAGGTGAAATTAGGGGAAGGGGTTTTTGCTCATTGAAGACTCACGTGGTCTAGAGAACTCGATTGACGAGAGACAAAGACAAGAGGACAAGAATAGGTAAGCTACATTGTTACAAACATAACAAGGCATGGACTTAGGAACAAAATATGTCACCTATTATTTCACTATGTGTTTCAATCATATTCAACAGAATATGCAAATCATTTCTGGTGCCAAGAAATCAACAAGTATCATTCATGAAAATTCCATGAATTTTTGTATGATGTCAAATCAGCATGTACACTGAACAATGAGTGTACAATCAGGGGGTGATTGGTCATAAATACTCCACCCTACTATGAGGCGGTAACTGGCTACAAGCAGGCTGATAATGCTAATGAAGCAAGATGGAGGGACGCGTCCGATAGCAATGGCTTAGGCAACCCCCCGCATTCTCATCCGAATGGTAGTCAGTTTGGAGTGAATGGCAATAGAGAAGACTCTAGTGCCTTTACAACAGGCGGTGGACATGGAAGCGGGGAGTGATGTTGTATACCATGCCATCACAAAATGATTGGAGCAATCCAGAATGGGGCTTGATCAGCATCGACATAAAAATGCCTGCAACTCCCTCTAGCACACAACCATATCCAAGGTACTAGGTAAGACGGGGTTCGAGCTGCTTATTCTGGGACAGGCCCTCTTCTTTGACCAGCCTTATGACCTCTACGGGGAGTCTAGCAAAGTGCCCCACTGTCAGTGAGGGGAGTGGGCTAAGGGGATCCAATCATCCCCCTCCTCTACTCTTTGGCACAAGGGGATGCCGACAAGGTAGCACATTTGGTGATGGATGATGAGGGCAGGGTGATCAAACACCTCCACGCCACTTAGCTCATCTGGTCACCAGGGGTGTTGGAGACAACGTACAGGGCCCTCAAGACAAGCCTGGGTGCTATGGGGATGGAGGTGTGGCCGTGCAAGTACTATCTCTTTCTGCCTGCGAGGGCTGGTGTGGTACCTACATGGTATGTAGACATGGTGAGGATGGTTGAGGGGATGATGATCCTGGAGATCCTGTGGGATGGGAGGAGTATTGCCCGATGCGGCTAAACGTAAGAGTGCAGATTCTAGAGGGTTATGTAGGAGGGATTGAGGGACCTACTAGATATGCAATCGGCATTTGACATCCTATGATAGTTCATCATCTGGCCTCTACAACACTTAGCCCACCTCACACCGCCATTGTACTTGTGGATGGAGTACCTCCGACGCTTTGATGAGAAGGTGTGATTGTGTCTCAGAAATCTGCTACAATTGGAAGAGGTCCATGGCAGGAGGAAGATGAGGGCGCTCGTGCATGCATAGTGCTTGGCATACCTCACTATTTGATCGAGGGGGCTAGGCTTGACGTCGGTGGGAGACCTTATCCTCTCTTGTGTTCTTGCAGTTGGTTGATGGCAGATGGTGTGGCTCTTACTATAGCAGCGGGAGGAGGATGTGGAGGATCAAGAGGAGCATGAGATGGAGGCCGAGTGGGAGAGAGGGAGCTTCAAGGAGTTGTAGGAGAGGGTACTATAGGGCTTTGCAGAGGAGGTGCAAGGGAGGGTGCCTGGATTAGTGGAGTGTTAGAGTGGTATTCCGAAGTATCCCTTCAAGGAATTGTCAAAGGCACTGCATGATTCGTACTCGGAAGACCTCAAGAGGAGGTTAATGGAGGAATTGGGATGAGAGGGGGATTTTCCACAGCTGCTACAGCTTACATCTCTACAGGAGAGCACATCAAGGACTGGTTTTTGGCACACCCTCACATGGTCACAGACAGCATGTAAATGGTGCTAGGGGATTGGAGGGTTGTTTACAGATTTTGGCTAGTCGTACAAATCACACACCTGTGGCTTACCCCACATTGTGGGTGTAGGGAGTGATGCTTTGTCTGCCCCTCTGTCCCTGAGCAAACAATGTGCTACATGGATGGAGGCCTTTTGGCTGCTGCACATGCTGCGATGAAGCAGGTTGCGGCGGCCATGAAAGAGAGTGGTGTGGGAGAAGTGACGATGGGGATCCTACCAGAGGGGCATGCAGACATCACGTGATTGGACCTCACGGCCAGAAACTTGCTCTTCCTTGACGTGGTCATTGCAGAACCACAACAACTAAAACTAGGAAGTGAGCCGGAGGAGAGGGGGGGGGGAGCATGTGGTGAGGGTGAATGAGAGAAATTAAAAGAATTAGAGAGTGGTGGCAAAGCAGGAGTAGCTGGTCTTCGGCTTCCCGACAATGGAGACGTTGAGCGCCTTCTCTAAGGTCCTCGACATGATGTTGAAAGCCTGCACAAAGGCAATAAAAAAATCGTTGGTACGACAGGAGGGTTCTACGAGAGCAGCCATCCTTTTACGATTCCCCCTCAACTAGTACCTTGGTGTGGCTCTACATCGTGCACATGCACAACAGATTTGGAGGAGAACCATGGCGTGCGCTTAAGGCAAGGCACTCATAGAATATGTGACGTGGGCCAGGTGGATACTATGGCGATGGGATGAGGGGATGGAGCTGGCAGATGAGGAGTTTCCGGAGAGGGAGTAGAGGATGGGGAGACAAGATAAGAGTGGCACGGGCCCCGGGGATTGCATAACATAGTCGAATATTGGCATCATGGGTGGACTTGTGCGGTTGATGCTATTTTGGCTTGTATGACCTTGTGAGACCTTTCTTCGGTATTCCTTCACGTAGATTTCCATGACCTAGCCCTTTATGCCGACCCTATTTCCCTTTCTTCTACATGATCTACATTTCATCTACTGAGAGATGGGAGCGTTTGAGCATGTAGAGAGCCAATAGCATTAATGTCTGGTGGAAGGGAGCTCCCCTCTCCCCCCACAAGAAAGGGAGGGAGAGACCAGCGGTTGAGCATTAGGAGAGCCAACCGCGTCTCCCGATGTGGCTGGGAGGACTGGGCCTGACGTGTTGAGCAACTTGGCCTCACTGTTGTACATATGCATCAAGCTACAGCCATGGCAGATCGTGAGGTAGCTTCTTCGGCGACGGGGCGAGGGGGGAGGAGGGGCAATCGTGGGGGAGGAGCAGGCGGAGTGGGAATAAGGGAGCTTTGAGGAGTTGTGAGAGAGGGCACTGAGGGAATTTGAAGAGGAGGCACATAGAAGATTCCCTGGGCTAGCGTAGTGTGAGAGTGGTTGTCCAAAGCGCCTGTTTTGGAACTTGTCGAAGACAGTTCATGAGGCATAGCAGTCAGTCCTCAGGAGTAAGGTGAAGGAGGACATGGGAGGAAAGGAGGCCTTCGTGTAAGTGTAGCAATAGGCATCGCTGTAGGGAAAGCACATCAAGGACTTGCGATGTGTACATGGCACCGGAGGATTGGAGAGTGGCTTGCATGTTCAGGTTGGGCCTGTCCATCGAGCACGTGCGGCACACTCCCTTTTGTGAATTAGGGAGCGATACCGTGTTTTCCCCTGTGCCACTCTGTAGGAGCTTCGCTGTGCGTAGGGGGGACCAGCAACAATAGCGCATCATGTCGTGAAACGAGACCTCAAGACAGCCATGAGGGAGAGTGGGATGGTGGGGGGTGGCTGTGGAGCATTCAGCAATCTTGTCGGAGGTTCATGTGGACATCGCCTGCTTGGACCCAGCGACAGGACAACTTCTCATCCTTGACATGGTTGTTGCGGACCCACAGCAGTTGAGCCTAGGATAGCTGTCAACACAGAGCGGAGGGGTTGCAAGCAGTGCAGACGAAGGAGTTAAAATACGGGAGGTGGAGGGCAGTGGTGGAGAAGGATCAACTGGTCTTTAGCTTCCAAGCCATGAAGACGTTTGGCGCGTTCTCAAGGGGCCTCGACCAAGTGTTGACAGTGCAAGGCTGGTACGTCAGAGGGGTTCTGTGGGGGTGGTTATCCCTTTGCGGACCCTCCTCAACTAGCGGGAGGGGGTGGATTTACAGCGTGCTCAAGACTGAAAATTTTCAAAGGAGCCATGGTGTGGGCCAGAGACACTGCATACACAAGAAGCGTGGCGAGGGCCGCATGGGCCTTATGGAGGCGAGATGAGGGGATGGAGCTGGCAGCGTGAAGCTAGACTAGAGGATAGGAAGACATGAACTCGACCGTTCAAGCTCGGGCTTGGTTTGCATGCTGCGTTGTAGGAATTCTCCTTGCTTGCTCTCTCCTTGAATGCATCTTTGGTGCATAACTTGGAGATCTTGGTGGTACTTTTTGCATGCTGACAAGACTTTGCCTTGCATTTTGGACCTCACTTACATGATGTACCCAGACCTTCATTTCATTCAATGAGAGCGATATGTCCATTTCAATGTCTATGTCTATGTCTATGCCTATGTCTATGTCTATGTCTATGTCTATGTCTATGTCTATGT
>SZWC01011352.1:37271-53466 GCA_023375785.1 Penium margaritaceum
TCACTTTCTGGCACTCTCATATCCATCATTCTCCCACTTTGCGAGAACAAAAATCACACAAGTCCGCACTGTCCCCTCAGCTGCTCAAAGCGGTGCGCTGCTAGCGGCTTGTTGAGGAAGTCTGCCAGCAATATGCTTGAAGGGCAGAACTTGATCCGCACCACCTGCTTCGCCAC
This sequence comes from Penium margaritaceum, assembly GCA_023375785.1. Taxonomy (NCBI): domain Eukaryota; kingdom Viridiplantae; phylum Streptophyta; class Zygnematophyceae; order Desmidiales; family Peniaceae; genus Penium; species Penium margaritaceum. The sequence continues at coordinate 37,448 of SZWC01011352.1, forward strand.
GAGCTCACGGATAAAGTGGTACCGTAGGTCGATGTGCTTGGTGCGGGCGTGAAATTCGGCGTTCTTGGTCAGAGCAATGGCGCTCATGTTGTCACAGTAGATGGTGGTCGCTGTAGTCTGTTGTTGTCCAAGGCTTGCCTGTAGCTCACGCAGCCACACGGCTTCCTTTGCTGCTTCACTTAGGGCGATGTACTCTGTTCGGTTGAGGAGAGGGCAACGCACTCTTGCTTCTTGCTCCTCCAGCTGATTGCACCTCCCCCGAGCACGAACACGAAACCACTGGTCGACCTCCTTGTGTCCAGGTCACCTCCCCAATCTGCGTCACTGTAGCCGATGAGGATGGGGCTATTATTGCCGTTGAAGGTGAGGCAAAGGCTGCTGCTGCTGTCGAGGTAGCGCAACACGCGCTTGACCGCCTCCCAATGCGGCACGCCCGGATTCGCGCAAAACTTGCTTAACACTCCCACTGCTTGGCTGATGTCGAGACGCGTGCCGACTGCTGGATACAAGAGGCTTCCAACTGCTGCTTGGTACGGCAGTGCTTCCATGCGGCTGCTCTCTTGCATGCCGCGGGGAGGTTGCGTCATGCTCAGCTTCACTCCCACGTCCAGTGGTGTTGTTGCTTTGCGCGCTCCTGCCATGTTGAAGCGCTTGACGATGTCGCTCACGTACGTACTCTGCGACAATTCCAAAGTCTGCTGCTGCCGGTCGCACTTGACCTGAAGGCCAAGGTAGTAACTGGGCTCTCCCATGTCCTTCATGTCAAACCTGGCAGCAAGGGACTGCTTCACATCCTCCAAAAGAGACTTGGAGTCAGATGCAATGAGCAGATCATCAACATAGAGCAAGATGATGATCTGGCTTGCCTCTTGAGTGCGCCCATAGACTGCATGGTCAGCTTCACTGCGCACAAAACCAAGGCCAGCCAGCTTCTCATCCATCTTGTGGTACCATGCTCGCGGGGCTTGCTTCATGCCGTAGAGGGCCTTCACAAGCTTGCACACCAAACCTTCCTTCCCTTCCACGACATACCCCTCCGGCTGCTCCATGTACACATCCTCCTCGAGGTCACCATTCAGAAATGCACACGTCACATCCATTTGGTGCACCTCCCAGTCCATAGTAGCAGCAAGAGCGAGGATCGCTCGGATGGATGGGAACTTTGCCACAAGTGCAAATGTCTCATTGTAATCCACACCCTCAGTCTGCGCATACCCCTTTGCAACCAACCGTGCTTTGTACCTGAGCACCTTACCATCCGCACCATGCTTGCGCCTGAAGATCCACCGGCACCCAATCACCCGGCTGCCGCGTGGAGCTTCCTCAAGAGTCCAAGTGCCGTTCTTCATGAGCGCACCATACTCCTCATCTGCTGCGGCACGCCAATCTGCCGCCTTGGTGCTGCGCATGGCTTCATCGAATGTGGCTGGGTCATTGGTGACTGTGAGGAAGAGAAGCTCGAGGTCAGACGACTCCGTTTGTGGTGGAACAGTGCACAGGTTCCCCAGCTCCTCCAGCGGCCTTTGTTTGCTTGCGAGGCGCTCGGATCGCCTCAGCGGCTCCTCACTGTCCTTTGCACCTTTTGTTCAGACGTGCGGACCGTCGTGGCAGCTGCTGTGTGTTGCTTTGCTGCTCCTCCTTATCAGATTCCGCTGCCGGCTCCTTCTCCTTCTCAGCTCCCTCCACCTCCTTGTCGTTGCTGCTGTCACCGCCATCTTCCGCACCGCACTCTTCTGCTACCGGTACTTCTCCCACTTCAGGTACAAGTGCGGGAGCAAGTGGAACAGCAGTCTTAGGGCTGCAATTCCAGCCCTTCACGTCCTCTTGAAAGACGACGTCGCGACTGCGGATGATCTTGCGGGCAGCGAGGTTGTAGAGGCGGTATCCCATGGTGTCGTAGCCGAGGAAGGCGGCCTTCACCGACTTTGCGTCCAGCTTGTTACGGCTGCCGGCGGGCATGTGCACGAATACGCCACACCCGAAGGCTTTCAGGTGCGACACTGTTGGCTTGCGTCCCGTCCACGCCTCCTCAGGTGTCATCAGCGGCACCGTGCGCATGGGACTCCGGTTTTTTAGGTACACGGCAGTGTTGACCGCTTCCGCCCAAAAGGTTGGCGGGAGCTCCGCGTCTTGGAGCATGCTGCGAACACGCTCCATGAGTGTGCAGTTCGCGCGTTCAGCCATGTCGTTCAGCTGCGGTGTTCCAGGTGGGGTGACCTCGTGCTTGATCCCGTGACGCTTGAGGAAGGTGCGGAAGTCGTTGGAGAGGTACTCTCCTCCACCATCGGTGCGAAGCACCTTCAGCCGCCTGCCACTCTCATTCTGTGCAGCAGCAATCCACACCTTGAAAGCATCAAAGCACTCATCCTTTCTAGCCACGAATGACACCCACGTCTTCCTCGACTTGTCATCAATAAACGTGACAAAGTACAACTTGCCGGACAAGGATTGTGATGGCATGGGACCGCACAAATCAAAGTGAAGGAGTGAGAGAAGCTCAGTCGCGCCCTTCCCTTCCCCCGTGAAAGGAGAGCAGACTTGCTTCCCTTCAATGCAGCTCTCACAAGCCGATGCACCAGGCTGCTTCACCCCCTTGAGCTCCTGGCCGTGGACCATGTGCTGCATGGAGATGATGGCGCCAAAGCCGAGGTGACCGAGCTGGCGGTGCCACAGACCGATGTCGTGTTTTCCCTCTCTCGCTGCCAACGCTGAGTCGGCATCCTTCTCCGATGCCATGTAGAGGCGGTAAAGACGTCCTCCTTGTCCGCTTTTGTAAGCACACGCCCTGCACTTGCACAGATGGTGCAGCCACCATTCTCAAAGCGAACCTGAATGCCTTGGGAGATGAGAGATGAGACAGAGAGGAGGTTAGCTGCTAGCCCTAGAACATGGAGCACCCCCTTTACATGACGTTTCATGTGCTTGCCCTCAACAAAAGCACAAAACACAATCTCACCCTCCCCAACCGCCATTTGTACATGGTTGTCCCCCATGTACACCCGACGAGGCTCAATGACGGTGTAGACAACGAACCACTCCCGGCGACACATCATGTGCCGCGTGGCTCCCGAGTCGATGACACAGAACAGGGCGGTGTTGTCGGAGACGTGCAGGACCCGGATGGTTGTCACGAATCCACTCTCCCAATCTGCGGCGTTCGCGGAAGCGTCGGACTGTTTTCCCGCTCCCACTCCAGCCGCAAGGTCCGCCTTCTTTTTGCACTCGCGCGCCCAATGGTCCGGCTTCTTGCAGTAGTGGCAGTTCCCCTTCTTCTTTCCTACTCCGGCGTTGCTCCTGGTTGGTGCAGCACTGCCCCCATGACCAAAGTTGGTGATGAGAGTGACGTCCAGTCCGCTTCCACCCTCCTCTCCCTTGCGCCGCTCCTCCTCAAACAGTAGGCTCTCCTCCACATCGTTGAGGGAGAGCTTGTCGCTGCACTGGTCCAGGGCAACAATGAGAGGAGTGTAGCTCCTAGGAAGGCCAGAGAGGATGGTTAGCATGAGCACACGCTCCTTGACAGGGTCCTCAATCATAGCAAGCTAGTCAGAGAGCGACTTCACCATGTTGATGTAGTCAATCATGGATCCGGACTCATCCATCTTCACAGTGTGAAAGCGACGACGCAACTGCATGTTCATGAGGATTGACTTGGAAGCATAAGTAGACTCAAGATTTTTCCAAACCTCGTTTGGCGTGAGGATGCCACGGAGGAGTTGCTGTCGTTCGGCGCGATGGAGGTAAATGGTGGCGAGGGCGCGGGCACGCTTCTCGCGGTAGGTACGGGCCTTGATAGAAGAGAGGGAGCTTTCTTCTGGTTCCTTCTCTTTCTGATCCACCTGGCTGCAGAGACCCTTCTCCATCAGTACCATCTTCATGTTGTTGCTGCAGTTGAAGAAGTTCTTGCCTTCAAACTTGGCGATGTTGACGCCGGCCACCACAGAAGCGGATGTCGCCATGGTAGTGCAACGTTCAGCCCACAAACGGCTCTCTCACACAACAGGGTGCAAAGAATGCCTCAAGGATGAGACAAAGCCTTGTTCTACTCTGATACCACTGATAGAAACTGGGGCAGCCCTCAGGGAGGTGATCAGGCTCACTAAGAGTCGCCTAGGCAGGACCAACTGTTTGTGAGAGGGAGTTGCAGGTTACACAGACAGAAGTTATGGAAGCGAATGTAGGTTTGCAGAGGAAGCGAATGTCTCAATCGACTTTTGAGTAAGAAATAGCATCATCACAGCTTTCTAACAAGCCCTTATATGCCTCATTTGGCTAAGGGAGCACTGAGATCCAGTCTGTCAAAGCTCACCCTCTAGCACACTCCTAGCCTAGCGGGATGGGCGGCAGTCACCTTGTCACACAAGAGAATTATGTCTCGTACGGCCTGCAGAGCTAATAATCGTAGACTGGTCCTTCCTTGAAGTCTCTTGGACGTCTTCTAGCCGTCTTTTCTCCTTAAAGGCCGCTCTCAGCAGTCCTGGCCAATAATCCTGCCACCTTTTGAGCTCAAAGTGCTCAGGTCGTCAGTTGAACCAGACCCATGATCTCCAAACTTTGGAAATCCATATCTCACTCAAACGGACTCTGAATTGAGTTGCATAAAGTGCGTTAGAACCTGTGAAACATCCTCTATGCAACTGTCATGCCAGATGATTTTTATCGAGCAACCTATTTTTGTCACTTTCTGGCACTCTCATATCCATCTGGGAGGTGGGGTCCCAAGGGACGACTATCTGGCTTCAAGCCAGCCTTGTGGGTCCTGGTGATCACCTCTGCTTGGCCCCAGCCGACTTTTGCCTCCACACCCAGCTTTGGTTGGGTCTACCTTCGGGATACCTCTCCATCCATTGCGGTCATGGGCTCCTGCCTGTAGATATCACGCATCCTGCGGGTTCTGGGCCAATTTTTCGCGTCCACCATGGCATCCGAGACGATCAGTGGAGACGGTCGAGGGTGGTGGCGTTTGTATGCTTTCATACCCCGATGTTGTGCTGGTCAGGGGCGGCGTGTGCATGCTCCTCAGTTTTCAAGATTTTCCTCAAGAAAAAAAGGAGGGATGGGCTGTGGGCAGGAGGTAGGCACTTCGGCACCTGCCTCCCTGTGCACGAAAAAAAGGGAGTGGAAAAGCTGGCACAAGAATCGAAGGCATGGGACATGCAGGGGGAGGGAGGAGGGGGGGGGAGGTGCAAGGTCTCTTCCATTCCCACCCTCCCCTTCTCTCTCTCTCTCTCTCTCTCTCTCTCTCTCTCTGTTTGTGGGTGTGTGTGTGCGCACACACGCGCGCGCGCACGTGTGTGTGTGTGTGTGTGTGTGTGTGTGTGTGTGTGTGTTTGTGTTTCCCTCGTATGTGCCACCTTCCTTCCTCCTCTTCCCCTTAGCTCTTTCAAAATGAGATTACATTCATTTAAGCACCATCTTCGTGGACGGATAACAATGATATATTATTCACATGTTATACACGCAAGTATAACATCTATTGGCAACACTGAAATGAGGGGACTGACAATGACCCTGCGGTTTGCCTTCAGCTTTTTCCTGCCTGATGCTGTTGCTACCAATTCAATGCTTGCTCATTGATTTTGGCTCACTGTATGTTCCACAGACGAACAATGTAGAGTTTAATGTTCTGAAGCTTCTAAACCTGTATGGAAAATCTGCTTCCTGAGATGTGAATGACCCAGGAATAAGTCCTTGGGCAAAAGAGATTGTGTGATAGAATAAGTTGCCATTACTTATCATCATTCCCTACATTGTCAGAGCTCCAGTGAGAGTAAATTGGAGAAGTTGGGAATACTTTGTGCAGTTGTGTGCATTGAGTATGTCCTGTTCTTAGCAACTTACCACTCTCGCATACCATGTCATTTCTTCTGAAGCATGACTCGTAAATCCAAAAGCTGTATGACTAAGTGTGCATGATTCTTCTTGACATCTGCCATGCCCCTGCTCCCCCTGCCCTTCTCCACAGGCACCGTTCATGGTTGGTGCCGATGGAATTCGTTCTGAAGTGCGACGGAAGGTGTTTGGGATGGGGCATGAGAACGTAGTGAGGGACAAGGGACGAACGATTTGGCGCACCATGGTGGACCTGGAGAAGAACAGCAGCCTCCCTGTGAGAGACATGCAATGCGTGCTTGTTTTTAGTCCCTTCAAGGTTCTAGACTGGGGAGAATGGGCTAGCTATGTGCACCACCAAGAACAAGTGGAGTGATGCATGTTCACTATATAGGGTATCGCCTTTAAGTTGACATCAATGTAGAAGATGGTGCACATTGACAGCAGCAGGGGATGTCAGGCAATACCACATAGGATTCACCTTTTGCCATTCGTGCATGCCTGGAGAGTTGAGTAGAGCGGGTAGCAAAATCGGGAAGATGAACTATTGGGCAGAAGACGTGGGAAGATGGGCGATCTGGGAGCAGATTCAGAAAGATGCGCGATTGGGCTGAAAGTTCTACAACTCCAAAGTCTGCTGTTGCCGGTCGCACTTGACCTGAAGGCCAAGGTAGTAACTGAGCTCTCCCATGTCTTTCATGTCGAACCTGGCAGCAAGGGACTGCTTCACATCGTCCAAAAGAGACTTGGAGTCAGATGCAATGAGCAGATCATCAACACAGAGCAAGATGATGATCTGGTTTGCCTCTTGTGTGCGCCCATAGACAGCATGGTCTGCTTCACTGCGTACAAAGCCAAGGCCAGCTAGCTGCTCATCCATCTTGTGGTACCATGCTCGTGGGGCTTGCTTCAGGCCGTAGAGGGCCTTCACAAGCTTGCACACCAAACCTTCCTTCCCTTCCACGACATACCCCTCCGGTTGCTCCATGTACACATCCTCCTTTAGGTCACCATTCAGAAATGCACACGTCACATCCATTTGGTGCACCTCCCAGTCCACAGCAGCAGCAAGAGCGAGGATCGCTCGGATGGATGGGAACTTAGCGTCAGGTGCAAATGTCTCATTGTAGTCCACACCCTCAGTCTGCGCATACCCCTTTGCAACTAGCCGTGCTTTGTGCCTGAGAATCTTACCATCCGCACCCAGCTTGTGCCTGAAGATCCACCGATATCCGATCACCCGGCTGCCGCATGGAGCCTCCTCGAGAGTCCAGGTGTTGTTCTTCATGAGCGCACCATACTCCTCATCTGCTGCACCACGCCAATCTGCCGCCTCGGTGCTGTGCATGGCTTCAGCGAATGTGGCTGGGTCATTGGTGACTGTGAGGAAGAGAAGCTCGAGGTCAGACGACTCCGTTGGTGGTGGAACGGTACACAAGTTCACCAGCTCCTCCAGCAGCCTCTGTTTGTTTGCGAGGCGCTCGGATCGCCTCAGCGGCTCCCCACTGTCCTTTGCATCTTTGTTGAGGCGTGCGGACCGTCGTGGCAGCTGCTGTGTGTTGCTTTGCTGCTCCTCATTAGATTCTGCTGCCAGTTCCTTCTCCTTCTCAGCTCCCTCCACCTCCTTGTCGTTGCCGCTGTCACTGCCATCTTCTGCACCGCCCTCTTCTTCTACCGGCACTTTTTCCACTTCTGGTACAAGTGCGGGAGCAAGCAAAACTGCCGACATAGGGCTCCAAGTCCAACCCTTCACTTCCTCTTGGAAGACCACGTCACGGCTGAGGATGATCTTGCGCGCGGCGAGGTTGTAGAGGCGGTATCCCATGGTGTCGTAGCCGAGGAAAGCGGCCTTCACCGACTTTGCGTCCAGCTTGTTACGGCTACCGGTAGGCACGTGCACAAATGCGTCACACCCGAAGACTTTCACGTGCGTCACTGTTGGCTTGCGTTCTGTCCACGCCTCCTCCGGTGTCATCAGCGGCACGGCGCGCGTAGGGCTTCGGTTTTTCAGGTACACGACAGTGTTGACCGCCTCTCCCCAAATGGTTGGCGAGAGCTCCGCGTCTTTGAGCATGCTACGAAAACGCTCCATGAGCGTGCGGTTCGCACGTTCAGCCACGCCGTTCAGCTGCGGTGTTCCAGGTGGAGTGACATCGTGCTTGATCCCGCGACGCTTGAGGAAGGTGCGGAAGCCGTTGGGGAGGTACTCTCCTCCACCATCGGTGCAAAGCACCTTCAACCGCCTGTCACTCTCATTCTGTGCAACAACAATCCACACCTTGAAAACATTAAAGTACTCATCCTTTCCAGCCAGGAACGACACCCACGTCTTCGTCGACTTGTCATCAATGAAGGTGACAAAGTACAACTTGCTGGACAAAGATTGTGATGGCATGGGACCGCACAAATCAGAGTGAACGAGTGAGAGAAGCTCAGCCGCCCCCTTGCCCTCCCTCGTGAAACGAGCGTAGACTTGCTTCCCTTCAATACAGCTCTCATAAGCCGATGCACTAGGCTGCTTCACCCCCTTGAGCTCCAGGCCGCGGACCATCTGCTGCATGGAGATGATGGCGCCAAATCCGAGGTGACCGAGCCGGCGGTGCCACAGGCCGATGTTGTGTTTTCCCTCTCTCGCCGCCAACGCTGAGTCGGCTTCCTTCTTCCGACGCCACGTAGAGGCGACCATCCTCCTTGTTTGCTTTTACAAGCACACGGCCTGCACGGGCAGATATGGTGCAGCCACCATTCTCAAAGTAAACCTGCATGCCTTCGGAGATGAGAGATGAGACTGAGAGGAGGTTAGGTGTGAGCTCCGGAACATGGAGCACCCCCTTCACAGGACGTTCCACGTGTTTACCCTCAACGGAAGCACTAAACACAATCTGACCCTCTCTAACCGCCATTTGCACATGGTTATCCCCCATGTACACCCGACGAGGCTCAATGATGGTGTAGACAACGAACCACTCCCGGCGATACGTCATGTGCCGCGTGGCTCCCGAGTCGATGATCCAGAACAGGCCGGTGTTGTCGGAGACGTGCAGGACCCGGATGGTTGTCACGAATCCACTCTCCCAATCTGCGACGTTCGCGGAAGCGTCGGACTGTTTTCCCTCTCCCACTCCAGCCGCAAGGTCTGCCTTCTTCTTCCGGCATTCGCGCACCCAATGGTCCAGCTTCTTGCAGTAGTGGCAGTTCCCCTTTCTTCTTCCCTCCTCTGCCGTTGCTCCTGGTTGATGAAGCACTGCCCCCATGACTAAAGTTGGTGATGAGAGCGACGTCCTGTCTGCTTCCGCCCTCCTCTCCCTTGCGCCGCTCCTCCTCAAACAGCAGGCTCTCCTCTACATCATTGAGGGAGAGCTTATCGCTACGCTGGTCCAGAGTAACAATGAGAGGAGTGTAGCTGCTAGGAAGGCCAGAGAGGATGGTTAGCATGAGCACACGCTCCTTGACAGGGTCCTCAATTGCAGCAAGCTGGTCAGAGAGAGACTTCACCATATTGATGTAGTCAATCATAGATGCGGACTCATCCATCTTCACAGTGTGAAAGCGACGACGCAACTGCATGTTCGTAAGGATTGACTTGGAAGTATAAGTGGAGTCAAGATTTTTCTAAATCTCCTTTTGAGTGAGGATGCCACGGACGAGGAGTTGCTGCCGTTCTGCGAGGTGGAGGTAGATGGTTGTGAGGGCGCGGTTACGCTTCTCGCGGTAGGTACGGGCCTGGACAGGGGATAGGGAGCTTTCTTCTGGTTCCTTCTCCTTCTCATCCACCTGGCTCCAGCGACCCTTCTCCATCAGCACCATCTTTATGTTGTTGCTCCAGTTGAAGAAGTTCTTGCCTTCGAACTTGGCGATGTTGACGCCGGCCACCACAGAAGCGGATGTCGCCATGGTAGTGCAACGTTCAGCCCACAAACGGCTCTCTCACACAACAGGGTGCAAGGAATGCCTCAAGGATGAGACAAAGCCTTGCTCTAGCTCTGATACCACTGATGGAAACTGGGGCAGCCCTCAGAGAGGTGATCAGGCTTACTAAGAGCCTAGGCAGGACCAACTGTTTGTGAGAGGGGTTGCAGGTTGCACAGACAGAAATTACGGAAGCGAATGTAGGTTTGCAGAGGAATTGAATGTCTAAATCGACTCTTGAGTGAGAAAGTACATTGTCACAGCTTTCTAGCAAGCCCTTATATGCCTCATTTAGCCTAGGGAGCACTGAGATACACTCTGTCAAAGTCTACCCTCTAGCACACTCTCCTAGCCTAGCGGGATGGGCGGCAGTCACCTTGTCACACAAGAGAATTATGTCTCACACCACTTGGACGACCAACAATCGTGGTCTACACCTTCCTTGAAGTCTCTTGGAGATCCTCCAGTCGCCTTTTCTCCTTGAAGGCCGCTCTCAGCCGTCCTGGCCAATAATCCTGCCGCCTTTTGAGCTCAAAGTGCTCAGGTCGTCACTTGAACCGGACCCATGATCTCCAAACTTTGGAAATCCATATCTCACTCAAACGGACTCCGTATCGAGTTCCGTAAAGTGCGTTGGAACCTGTGAAACATCCTCTATGCAACTGTCATGCCAGATGATTTTTATCGAGCAACCTATGTTTGTCACTTTCGGGCACTCTCATATCCATCAAATACGAGGTGGCTTTAGGCCTGAAGGTGGGGTGCAGGCCGTGTGCGGAGGCATGGCAGACTTTTGGTGGACTCAGCCCTGATTTTTGGCACTTTTTCCAGCAGATGGCGGCCATGTGTTCAGAGAAGGGTTGTAGTCCGCTGGTGGAGGCGGATCGGTCGGGTTGGACTGCCCAGGCAGTGACATTTTTTCCCCCTGTGGCTGTCTATTGCTGGCATACGACAGCAGTGCGGCGTCATCCTTGACTACATCTTCATTCGTTGGGGGCTTGGCATGGCATTACAGGAAGATCCACATCTCACCACCCACAAGTCTTGGCCTCTCAACCCTATCCAACTTGTACTACACAGACCACCTTGAGGAGGAGCAGGAATCAAATCCATTTCTTTCCTTGCTTCTATCTTGCATGTTCTTTCTTCCTCTCTCATTTCACCCAGTTGTGCTTTGGGTGGCGGCATGAAATGACCACATATTGTGCTGGTCTGTGGCAGCATTCTCCCTTGCTTTTATCAATGAAGTAATCTGATCACAAAGAGAAGAAAACAGAGAGGAAGGAGGGCAGGAAAGGGCATTGCAATGTGGATGAGAGGGCCATTCCAAGCACCCCAGGAAGGAGGGTGTAGTCACGGATGACGTCGCAGTGCTGCTTTATGCCTGTGAAGGCCAACCGTTGGGAAAAGTGGGTCACTGCCTGGGCATCTCAACCCAACCGGTCCGCCTCCACATTTCTAAGTGCGCCCTATGTTTTCAAGGCAACAATCTGGTCACTGAAACTTAGAAACAAGATGTACTTGTTGTTTTTTGGGCAAGGGTTTCATCTTTGTGCCCAAAACAGGAAACAACTCAGTCCTTAAGGTCTTCAATTCCACAGTACAGTGCACTATGTAGAACTTTAACACCCAGGCAAGTGATCAGCCAGCGCAGTCCTTAATCTGATTGATGTCATGTAAACACAGCATACCTGCAGTTATTGACCCAAGAGATGAAAATCTTATCTGCAAAACAATGTTTTCGTCACTCTTCTTTCCTCACGTTGGAAGAACCCATCATTCAGTTTTTGTCCCTGAGTTGTACCGTTACTGTTATGAAAACATGGCACTGCCTTAAGGTGCGCCTTCATGCCTTCAAGCGAGGAACACATAATTACTAGTTAAAATGGGGCTTCAGCTCTCACTGCCTTCACCCAGCCTCACCACACACCCCATCACCCATCCCACACCCCACGCTACTCACACTCGTTTCAAATCTCTCTACTCCTCCACCACCCAAAGAATAGATCAAGACCAGCTTGAGTGGGCTTCTCCTCTTCCTTCTATCTAACTTTAACACCCAGGCAAGTGACCAGCTTGAGCTTCTATCTATAGATAGAAGCTCCTGAAGTAGCTGAGTGCTGTGCTGTGTAATCTTGGAAAAACCTTAGACTATCCTTCACCAATTCCAGATGAGAGAAAATTGAAAGACTTATTGCTGCATGCATGATAAGAACGCACTGACTGCTGCTGCATGAATGATGGCTTTGGTTTCACAATCATTGTACAATTGCTGCAATCATTTCTTGCAATCATTCTACAGGGAGTGCGTCGCAACCACTCTTGCCTGGCCATCAGCGAAGGCAAGTCGGTGGCTTTCTGCGATGCAGGCAGCAACTCTCTTTACATGGCTTTTCTTGTGCCGGACTCTGCCTGGCCCAATGCAAGCGATGCTGACAACGGTACAGCCACGTCAGGCTTCCCTCAGAGTGGCAGCCTGCGCAGTGGAGTGACAGCCAGCAGCACCCACAGCATCAGCAGCAGCAAGGGTGGCAGCAGTGGAGCGCACGTGAGGAGGTCCAAGGATGGGTTTGAGGCGATTGAGAAACTGCGCGAGCTCTTCCAAGGCTGGGACATGGTGCAGCAAGCCCTTGAGGTGGGTGGCGCTCTAGTTTCCCTCCAACCTCTGTTGGTATACTCCGCCATTTTTGCAATGGCCGTCCGCGTCTTCCTCATCTTGGCAATGTTGTTGCTTTCTGCCTTCGGCGTGTTTGCTGCTTGGAAGATTACAGTTATCGAGGACTTACTCAACGGCAATGTGACTTGCTTCAACAAGGCCAGCAGATTCATTGCTCTCGCTCTCAAGACCGGAGACACCTTTTTGTCGTACTCTAACCTCTTCAACCTAAAGAACAAGAGGGTGGGAACGATCACCGTGAACTGCATCTACTCGGCGCACGCCAGATGCATTAACACGTTTGTCGCGGAGTGGAGCATGGAAAGCATCACCGCCATTGGTCTGTTCACAGACGGCAAGCCCTCGACAATGGCTGTGATTGTGGGCAGCACTGGCGCGATTGTCAAGACGGACGTCGTCAGTCCATGGGTCAAGAAGCTCAGAGCCAAATATGAGTTTGATCTTGAATAGACCGGACAAAGACGACGCCTCTCGTAGGCTTTGTAACTTTTGGAACTAGATGGCATAGCCATATGTCATCATGTTTGCTCATAAGGAAGACGCAAGATAATGACTTACTCCAATCAGTGGAGTGAGTGCATGCATTGGAATCCAATACATGTCGTACATGTTGTACGTAATGCTTGAATGACTTGAAGCATTGACCATTCAAAAGATTAAAGTTAGAGTTGTCTCATCTTCTTTTCTAAGAAGGAGCTGTTTAAGTGAAGGCATCACGCAACGCCGCCACGGACCGGTACATCCACGTGGTAGAAAAGCCGCAACCAGCGGCACAACATGGCGGGCATGCGAGCTAGACGCCAATAAGGGCGGGCTCAACCCCGCACAAGTCAGACACGGCCAAAGCTTGGCACGCACACTCGCGTTGAGCAGCCGGCGCAACCTTCGATGGGTAAGGGGCCCCAGACCGGGAGTGGGAGACAATGTAGTAGCGGATGTCGGCACACTGGGCCCAGACACCGGCGAGGGAGGCGCGCTGGGCCAGGACTGCCACCGCCCGCTGGGCACAGTGCTCAAAGGCCTCAGCTGAGCACTGGCAGGGCCCGCAAGCGAGACAAAGCAACGGCAGTCGGCAGAGGAAGGTTCCAGAACTCGGATCCCAGGCCGCCAAGGGTTCCCTGTACCAGCATGCAGAAGAAATGCCCCCTGCGTGGCGTTGTCGCGTACAAGGCCTCTTTGTCCCGCTCAGCCGTCCGCACGGCTGCCCCGGCCAGGTGGCCCGCTATCCCTCCACATCCACGGTGGTGACGTCCATGACCAAGGCCGTTTTTTAAAGGTAGTTCATACAAGGCTTGCTGCTCTAGGTGGTGCTGCTAGAGCTGCTCCTACGACGGGAGCGGCTGCCATGCCGGCAAGAGGGACAAAGATGACAGAAGTAGATCCTACAGCTGCTGCTTGTGCTCCGGCTGAGGCAAGGACAGCGGCTGGAGCTGCTACTGTAGCAGCTGCTGCTGTAGCTGTTGCTCCTGTTGCTGCTCTTGCTAATACTGTTGCTGCTGGTGTTGCTTCTACAACTGCGGCTGCGACTGTGGCTGCTGCGGCTACTTTTGCTGCTGCTGTTGGTATTGCTGCTGCCGCCGCCGCTGCTGCCGCCGCCTCTGCTGCCGCTGCGGCTGCTGCTACTACACCTCCTCCAGCTCTTAAATACCACGGCCACCACTGTTGCTGCCGCCGTTGCTGCCGCTAGCCCATGCCGGTGCTTGCTACTGGCTGCCGTCACTGTCCCTGCAACTGGTGCAAGCCTCCGCTGCCCGCCGCCGCCACTGCTTCCGCCGCCACCGGCTTGGCGCCCCACTTGCAAGCGCAGAGGATGGGGGCGCGCCTGGGGCCAGGAACGGGTGGGGGCGCGCAAGGCGGATGCGAAGGCACGTCGGCTGGGTGCTGTAGGTGAGCCTCCAGCCGGGCGAGGCACAGCTCCTCTTGCAATGCGGTGATCTGGCCGAGCCTGGTCAAGACCTCTCGCCATGCGGGGACGGGGATGGCGTCCCACTCCCCCTCCCCATCATCCCTGCCGCCGCCAGATGGTGACGGGGCAGCGTGTCAGTGAGGGCGGTGACCAGCGCCGCGGAGAGGTTTGTCTCGGCTGCAGAAGTTCCAGCATGAGGATGGCGGCGGCGTTGTTGTGGGTCTCCACCTGGCAGGCATGTGCTGTGAGCGCCTCTGCCCCCTGTGAGGCAGCCATACCGGCCGCTTCCACAGCCGCCGAGACGGCACCAAGGCACTCCTGGAGTCCAAGAACGTGGGTGCCCAACGCATCCCCCGTGCGCTGCTCGGACGCCTCCACGGCGGTCTGGAGCCAGTGGAGGCCGAGCCCATGGCTGTCTGCCCCGGTGGTCACTGCGTCATGCACCTGGGTGAAGTGGCGGTGGAGCCATTGGTGAAAGTCGTCAGAGAAGCGGGCGAGGAAGACAGCCGTGTGGTGCTTAGAGGTGCACAAGCGAGCACCAGTACTCGTGTGGTACTCGTGCGAGTAGTGGTACTCGCGAGTACTCATGCATGCGAGTACGTGGGCTCCGGAAGCGGCGGGTACCACGCGTGGTACTCGCTATTGGCGAGTACCACGCGGCTTCACGTCACCGGGGGGTTCCCGTCGTTCTCGCAAATGTTGAGTGCCAGTCGAACCCCCCGGCGACGCAAGCATGCGAACATCGCGATGGTGACGATGGCCTCGTCAACCAGCCTCAACGCAATGGTTTGCCTTTTGAAGGTCGCTTCTAGTGTTATAACCTGTCTTCAATATTGCCCGGAGAGAATTCAAAAGTGTACTATTCTGTGCCCTGTCTACCAGTGAAGCTGTTGCGCGACGAGCAAAATGTCCTCACTAGATGCAAAGAGAGAAAGCTGTTCGCAATATGCTGTGATAGAAAATATGTACTGTCCTGTACCCTGTCTACATTGTTACTACTCCCTATGTGAGTGTGATTTGACGCCTGCATTACATGTTGCCGACTTTTGGATAAACACTTTCTCGCAATAGCAGAAAGCGTCTGTGCCTGCCGGATGGCGAGCAAAACCCTGCGACTCCCCTCGTCGAAGAAAGTTTCTGCCGCAAGGACTGGGGGGGAGTACTCGCGATGGTAATCGCCATTGCGAGTACCACCGTGAGTACTCGCCCGGGTACTCGTGCATGCGAGTGCAAACAGGTCAAAATACTCGTACATGCGAGTACGAGGCAAGTACTCGCGCGAATACTCGCTTGTGCAGCTATAGTGGTGTTGGACTGTCCGCCCCTCCCCCACCTTCCCCACAACTGCCATCAGCTCCACGTGGGCCTGCTGCAGCGTCTCGGACAGCCAACCCATGGTCAAGGACGGCGCGGCGGGGGAGGGCCGAGGCGCCTTCATGGCGGCAGCCACCCTAACCATCGGAGCGACTGCGCCTGCGAAGATGCCTCGCCGCTCCCAGGCAAGGGCAAGGGCAGCGTGCCAAGGCGGCACTGACTGGAGGGGGGGGAGGCCAGTACGGACGGGCGGGAGTCAGACAGGGCCCCGGCGTTGTCACGCTCCATGTCCATGGCCCACGCCGATGATGCGGAGGAGGAGGTGGGGGGGAGGAGGAGGATGTGGGAGGATGGAGGAAGGGGAGGAGGGGGAGAAGGGGGAGG
>SZWC01011352.1:54924-70327 GCA_023375785.1 Penium margaritaceum
TATTTGAACCCTAATTCAAAAAAATGGGGGTCAACTGGAGTCTATGTCCAAGTCGAAGTTGATATGCTTGGCGACTCCACCTTGACCCCCAAAAGTCGGAAGTCGAAGTCTTCATGGATGGACGTGGACGTGACATGGTGGAATAGGGACAGGTGGTGCTCCAGCAATGTAACACGCGCCACATGCTTGCGGATTGCTTGACCAAAGCACAACCATTGGATTGGTACGTGATGAGAGTGGCCGGACATGGGATGACCAACTGTGAAGGGCTAGATGGCATAGCAAAAGATGAGTGAGAGTAAGCATGATTAGCGGGCATGGAAGGTGCAAGGGGGAGAATGTTGTCTTTTGCCCCTGAGCATGCTCAGGTGCGGCACCGGGAGGCATTGACAAGCCGCTAGAGGGGTGAAAAATCCTCACTTTTCACTCGAGCTGCTTTGAAAGTAATAAAAATCCAGATTTGATTGAAATTCCTGAAATTTGAGTTGCTGAATCCGGCGAAAGTTGAATCACCGGGATTGGACAAGTAAGGAGGGAGATATGGGCTTCCAAAATTGGGACGTGCACGGCGGTTTGGGGAGTCTGCTGTAATTCGACTGCCGGTGGAAAATCCACCAGAACGAGTAACAAATATACATCTGGTGATTTAGTCCCAGAAGACTGCCGAGGCGTCTGGTGGATAAGATCCACCAGAACGAGTAGTGTAGGTTGTTGCTGAGGGAGTCCAAAACTCAGTGGTATAACTTGTTAATCAGGGACTTCGTCGAAATTCCGACTGTAGGTCTGCGGACAGGTTCCAAACCATGTCAATCCCCATCACCAAACTCGATGATTAACTCATAAAAACGCATCCCAAAAGCACAGGGGGCACCACCACTATGTTTAGGGACATCTGCACGCCCGGCAAGGTGTTTTGATGGGTCCTTATGTGTGAAGGCACCTCAACGGGCGGACATTGTGTTCGCCGCCAACTGAGCTGCTGGATTGGGGTGCCACGTGGCGGGAGCTATGGTTAACCAAATTGCATGCGGTTTGGTACATTGGTAAGCTTGAGATTAGCCCTAAAGTTTGTCAGTTCATGTCCAAAAACTAACCCAAAATGCCATTATTCTCTTCAGAAACGTGACTGTCTCGCAACTCTTTCCAACTCTCACAAACATAGTGTGAGGCGACTAGATGCTCACGCCTAGACTCAAGACTCGCACAAAAAAAAGACATGAACACAGTGAAGAGCGCCCGCACACGTTGGAACTGCCACTGCAAAGAGGTGGTTTTTCGACACAATGTCGTCTCAAAATGCGACAACGATGTTATCCGCGGACAAAAAAACTTCCTACAGCAAATAGCAAGGACCAGTCATCTATATGGGCCCATAATCCTTTGTTGGAATGTGGTTCCAACAAGGCCTGACCGTTTGTTGGATTCACGGCTTCGTTTGTTCACATCTGACACTGAGAATGCTTTTTCTGCTCCTCACACGCAATGCGAGTAGAGTTTAGGAAGGGTTTTGAAATAACTACTTTTACAAAGTAAATACACCAATATTAATAAACTTGGACACAATCTGACAATTTATTGTGTTATAATCAAGCTTTCCAACACTCCAATCCCAGTGCAATTTGGTGAAGTGCAGCTCCAAATACACTCATCGAAGTGCGGCCCAAAAAATCAGCATTTGAGCTAGTGGCCCACACATCAAGGACTCGTAAAAAAATCCTTCCAAAGCACATATTTCCCTTCATGTAGTGGCGATATTCCCTGTTTATTTCATTTGCATCCTGGGAACCAAAAACCCGGGTTTGAGATGGGTGATGAGGATTGAACCCTGTGTGCAGACATGCAGTCAAGATCTTGACCTAGTCCCTGAGTAACAAACTGCATTCATTAGTCATGGAATTCGAGCCAAGAAATTTGCCAAGTCCTCCAGTAGGAATGTGTTCTAATGATCGGGGAAAAATGTGACGGGATGGACTTCTGGCCAAGTTTTACCCAGATGCAACTTTAGGCTAAGCTTGAGTAAGAATAGTGACTTCTGATCTGGAGGATGTTCCTGGATGACCTTGAGCAACAAAGCTGCCACGCACACCCCCAAATTTGAGATCCTGTATCTCCCTCAATAATTCCAGTGATTGAAAGTAAATCTTTTTAAGACTTTTCAAATTTTATTAAATTTTATTTGTTATCAATGAGCCTCTAGAGTGAAGAAGAAATAAAATTTCCACAAGATGCCTCCAAACAACACTCCCGGACATGCTGAGGAGCAACATACACCGTTAAGAGCCAATGAGGCACATATAATGGGACTGATCTACGGGCTCTCCCAGATCGAATCGGTTGACCACTTTCAGACCCTTTTGATCCTCAGGGACCATGAGAGTGGAAGCACTTGGCACTGTAGGAAGGAGATGAAGAACCCGCTCCCTCAGGGTCTGGCTGTGCCTCTATTGGTGAATATTTACAATTGTGTACTTTCAATCACAATCTGCATCACCAGAAAAATCTTCATGAATCCTTCATCTTTTACAAAGATAGGTTCAATTCCTTCACATAAATCTACTTTTCTAGCTGCCCATGGAGGAACATGTTGTCCACATCCATCTAATCGACTTCCCAGTCATGTAGGAAAGATAGGCTAAGTAGGACGTTTGCAGTGTCAAAGAGACCCACATGCACAAATGTGGCATCGTACTTGCCTTCCTGTACTTGCAAGCACTCCTTCACCACAAGGTGGCCTCGTGGAACTCAAGAGAGCCATCCAGTTTCTTCTTCATGTGGAAGACCCAACCGACCTGATTGGCCTTGCAGCCAGGTGGCAGAACGAAGAGCTCAAGAATGTTGTGCTTCATCATTGCCTTGCGTTCCTCATTCATGGCCGCCTCCCAGATCTCAGCGCTAGGCACAGAATGTGCCTGAAGATGGGCTCAGGGCTAAGCTGCAGGTGTGGTGCGAGTACAGCAGCCACTATGGAGGAGGTAGGCCAACGAAACATTTGGAGGTTTGCTGCAGTTTAGACAGGGAGGTTCTTGCAGTGCAACAGGTCATATTTTGCCATTTTTGGTGGTGAGATCCCATCCCTTGGCCCTGAGAATACAAAATACAATAAGCTCTTTAGTGCCAGGCTTTCTATTTACTACCGAACAAGCCAGTACCATGTGATGTGGTCATTATGGACTGCTCATCAAGCATTCCACTGTGGGTGGATGTGGACAGCGACAATTGCCACTCTCTCATGACTACAGCTCAACGGAGGCTTAGAGGAGGAAAAAACATGTGATGTGTTATACGGAAGCCCTGGTCCACAATAAAAACAGGGGAAAGAGAAGACCGTGGCTCTAGAGATGACTGGGGCACTGGGAATGACTGCAGATAGGGAGACAGCTGTTATTCTGGAGAATTCAGCAGGATAATCATGCACAATTGCATGGACCTCATGGTCAGTGATGTTGTGGAGATAGAGGGCAAAGCACAAGCATAATCAATACAGTAGTCGGTGCACTTGTCTCCAGTGAGGGAAACACATCAGGTGAAGTGGACGGAATAGAAGGGGAGGCAATGGTCAATGGATGTATGGCTATTCATAGTTTTTATTCACTTGTTGATGAGTGTGTTTAGACATACGTATACATGAAGTTTTTTGGAAGTTTTGGTGTGAGAGAAAAAAATGTATTCACTCTTAAAAGATGTATTCTGTCCTAAGAAACTAAATAAGAAAACATGTAACTTGTTTTTAAACATATGTTATCTGTGAAAACGACCTTTTCCAGGCTCTTGTACAGTGTAGGTATCTTAAGATAAAAAAAATGTGGCACATTTGAATATCTTGTTCATGCAACTTCATGAAATGACTGAATTTTTTTATCTACGAACATTTATGTGGCGCAACCCTCCCCCTGCCTCCCCCCCTCCCATGTCCTACAAAGTTCATGTCTAGTCTCCAGCCTCCCACCCACAACCCAAAAGCATGTGTGGCAAGTGAAAGAGGGCGTGTATCTCACAGATACTATGAGGGGTACAGTAATGTACTTGTAGTTTACTTCCGACCGTGGCTTCTATGAGAAATCTCTTCATAATAGACATTTGTGTATTCTTCAGAAACCCTCATTGTACACTGTCCGTACACAAACAAGGAATTTAGGATGGGGGAGATTGGCGGGCTCGATTTCCGTCAAAAGATACTCCTCCCCTCCACCAAAACAAGAAATTGTACATGGAAAGTGTTGTAGACAGTGTATCTGATGAAATCTAGAAAAGAAACACGAATGTATTTGCCATGTATATAAAAATGCCTATTTGGCGAAACATCTGTCGACTGAAAAAACTTTTGTATTTCCTTTGGAGTTATCCACGAACATTCTTTCATATACTTTACACATTCAATCCTGACCCATTTGGGGGGGGGGGGGGGCTTGCTCAACTTTGGCTGGAGTCCACCCCCCTCTCCCACTATGAAATTGTATGTAGCAAGTGCATGAGAACGTACATCTGACAGACGTTAAATGAACATAATAGAATGTACTTTCATGTGTATGCTTATTGTGGCTTCTAAAAAAATTCCCGTGACGTGCAACAATTGTGTATATCTCTTCAACCCCCTGTCATACAACATCCATACATCCACTACGTTACTGACCAATCATCTTGCCTCGTACCTCGCTTCAGCATTGATCTTATCATGGCATCAGAGCTCGGATTACTCCAGGTTGTGTCCTTGCGGTTGGCCACTCCATTAGCCTTGACAGAGCCCTTGCCCTCATTGTGTACACGCACAACACCAAACCCTTAAAATGTCTCCTACCCTACTTCTTGTGCTTGATCTTGGCCTTGCCAACACCCTCCCCCTTGGCTTCAAACTTGGTCTCAACGGCATCCTTAGCCCCGTCCTTGGTCTTGGCCTTGTTCTTGCCTTCGACCTTGGCCTCGCTCGCCGTTGTCACTGGCATTACCCTCTACCATGGCGTTTCTGTGAGCCGTGGCTGTGCCCTTGGATCTTCTCTTTGCCGCAGCTCTTGCCCCTACCCGTCACCTATGCTGCGGCTTTTCCCTACTTTTGACCTTGGCCACGGCCGCTTCTGTGGCTTTGGCCTTTGTTTCTGTGCACCAACTCTGCCACAGCCACTGCTCCGGTGGCAGACCTCGTCACCACTTTCGACCTCAAACCTCAGCCACCTTCTTTACACTGAAATGGGATAGATATTTTGTGCGACCTCAATAGGTTGAAATTGTGCGGCACATTGGTCCACCTCGCCTCACCAAAGACACCCTTGTTCATCTCACCCCACCGAAGGCACCCTTTACTAGTCCTGGGTGGCATTTTTGAAGGCATGGGCTAAGCAAAAATAGGTGTGGAATTGCTGATAGAATCTTAGGCAACTCTCAGGGAGGTGATCAGGCTCACCAAGAGCCGCTAGGCAGGACCAGTTGTATGTGCGATAACTTTATCTGCAGGTTGCAGATACACAAGTATATACAAATGCGGAAGCGTGTAAAGTTTTGTAGAGAGGGAAAATGGCTGGTTTTACTCGTGGATGAGAAAGAAAATCAGCACAGCTTTCTAACAAGCCCAATTATGCCTTATTTGGCACATGGTGCTGAAAGAACCACTCTGTTAAAGTTCACCTCCTACCACACTCCTAGCCTAGCGGGATGAGAGGCAATCACACTCTCACACAAGAGAATTACACAACCAAAAAGCTTGGTGGGGACCTTCCTTGAAGCTCCATGAAGGTCCTCCTACTGCCTTTCTACCTTGAAGGCCACTCCAAACCACCCTGGCCAATAATTCTGGCCGTCATTGGTGCCGGTAGTGCAGGAACCGTCACTTGAACCAAACCCACTGCCACCAAATCTTGAAAATCCATATCTTCCTCAAACAGACTCCAAATTTAGTTCCATAAAGTGCTCAGAACCACGAAGGCATCCCCTATGCATCTGTTGTGCCTGTTGATTTTTATCGACCAACCCACTTTTGTCACTTTTTGGCACCCTATATCCATCATTCTCACACTTTGCAACAATAGAAATCACACAAGTCCACACTGTGCCCTGAGCTACTGAAAGTGATGTGCTGCTAACGGCTTGGTCAGAAAATCTTCCAGTATCATGCTTGAGGGGCAGAACTTGATGTGCACCACTTCCTTTGCCACGAGCTCGCGGAAAAAGTAGTAGCGCATGTCGATATGTTTGGTGCAGGTGTGGAACTCTGCTTTCTTTGTGAGCGCGATGCCGCTCATGTCGTCATAGCAAATGATTATTGCAGTTGTCTACTGCTTCCCAAGACTTCCCAGCAGCTCATGCAGCCACACTAATTCCGTCACTGCTTTGCTCAAAGCGATGTACTCTGCCTCGGTGGAGGAGAGAGCAACACACTCCTGCTTCTTGCTCCTCCAACTGATTGTTGCTCCTCCAAGAAAAAAACACAAAACCACTAGTCGATCTCCTTGTGTCAAGATCTCTGCCCCAATCTGCATTGCTGTAGCCAATGCGGATGGGGCTGTTGTTGCCATTGAAGGTGAGGCTAAGGCTGCTACTGCTATCAAGGTAGCACAAAACGCGCTTAATCGCCTCGCAATGTGGCACACCATGGTTGGTGCAAAACTTGCTCACTGCTCCCACTGCTTGGTTGATGTCAGGCGCGTGCTGATGGGTGCATACATGAGGCTCTTGATTGCTGCTTGGTATGGTTCCACCTCCATGCGGCTGAAGCACTTCATGATGTTGCGCATGTAAGTTCTCTGCAAAAGCTTCAAGGTCTGCTGCCGCCGATCACGCTTCACGTGTAGACCTTGGTAGTAGCTCAGCTCTCCCATGTTCTTCATGTGAAACCTGACTGCAAGGGACTGCTTAGGATCTTCAAGGAGAGACTTTGAGTCAGAGGAAATAAGAAAGTCATCAGTATAGAGCAGGATGATGACCTGGCTTGTGTCTTGTCTATGCCCATAGATCGCATGATCTGCCTCGCTATACACAAAACCAAGGCTAGCCAACTGCTCATAAATCTTGTGGTACCGTGTATGCTGTGCTTGCTCATGCCGTAGACTGCCTTCACAAGCTTGTACATGTGATCCTCCTGCCCTTTCACCACAGACCCCTCTGGCTGCTCCATGTACACATCCTCCTCAAGGTCACCATTCAGAAATGTACACGTCAGATCCATCTGGTGCACCTCCTTGTCCATGGCAGTGGCAAGAGCAAGGATTGCACAGATGGAGGGAAACTCTGTAATGAGTGCCATCGTTTCGTTGTAATCCATACCCTCAGTCTGTGCATACCCCTTTGTAACTAGTCATGCTTTGTACCTGAGCATCTTACCATCAGCACCACGCTTTTGCCGGAAGATCCACCTGCATCCGATCACCCAGCTATCACGTGGAGCTTCCTAAAGAGTCCAGGTCTCATTCTTCATGAGTGCCTTGTACTCCTCATTTACTGTGGCATGCCAATCTGCTGCATCGTTACTGCTCATGGCTTTGCTGAACGTTGTTGGGTCGTCGAGGACAGTGAGGAAGAGGAGCTCGATGTCAGAAGATTCCTGTGAAGATGAAAAAGTGTACAGGTTCAGCAACTCCTCCAGCCGCCTCTCTTTGCTTGCCAGTCACTCAGATCACCACAGTGGCTCCACACCACTATCTGTACCATGGTTGAGGCATGGAGACCTCCGTGGTAGCTGTTGTTGCTTGCTCGGCTGCTCCTCCTTGTCTGCTTTGGTTGTCGGCAGCTTTGCCTCCTCAGCTCCCTCTGCTGCTCTGTCACCACTACCTTCCGCTTGCTCCTCTTCAGCTGCAGGCTCTTTGGCTCCCACTGGCTTAAGAGCCTGTGTAACCATGATTGCTTCCATAGGGTTCTATTTCCAGCCCTTCACGTCCTCCTTGAATACTTCATTATGGCTGCAGACAATCTTGCGTGCGACAAGGTTGTACAGCCGGCATTCCATGTGTTGTAGCCGAGGAAGGCAGCCTTCACACCCTTGGCATCCAGCTTGTTACGGTTAGCGCCAGGCACATGGACGAGTGTGCCGCAACTGAACACCTTTAGGTGTCTGAAAGTTGGCTTGCGTTCCTTCCATGCCTCCTCCGACGTCATCAGCGGCACGGCACGTGTTGGACTCCGGTATTTCAGGTATAGGGCGGTGTCGACTGCCTCAATCCAGAATGTTGGCGGGAGCTTGGCTTCCTTGAGCATGTTGTGGGCGTTTGGCATGCTCAGCCATGCTATTTACCTGTGGTGTTGTGGATGGACTCACCTCGTGTCTGATCCTGTGGTTATTGAGGAAGTCATTGGAGAAGTACTCGTCTTGGCCATCGGTGTGAAGCACCTTCATGCGCCTGCCACTCTAGTTCTGTGCAGCACCTACCCATGCCTTGAATGTGTCAAAACACTCATCCTTCCAGGACAAAAGAAAACACGTCTTCCGCAAATTTTCTCAATGAACGTGAGAAAGTAAAGCTTTCTGAACAAGGACTATGATGGCATTGGACCACACACGTCAGAGTGCACAAAGGAGAGAAGCTCAGCTGCTGCCTTCCCCTCCCTAGTGGATGGAAAGCGGGCTTGCTTCCCTTTGATGCAGCTCTTGTAGGCAGACGCACCGGGCTGCTTCACCTCCTTCAGCTGCATGCCGCGCACCATCTGCTGCGTTGAGAAGATTGTGCCTAGGCCGAGGTGTCCAAGCCGACGATACCACAGGCCGATGTCGTTGTCTCCCACTCTCACAGCTACCATTGAGGCAGCTCCCTTCTCCGATGCCACAAAAAGAGGACAGAGGCCATCATCCCCGAGTAACAAATGTACATCTGATGATTTAGTCCCGGAAGACTACCAAGACGTCCACTGGATAAGATCTATTAGTGCAGGTTGTTACTGAGGGACTTAGCAAAAATCCTGACTCGGCGTCTAAAACTCAGTAATACACTTCATTACTTGGGGACTGTCCATATTCCGACTGCAGGTCTGCGGACAGGTTTCGAACTACATCAGTTCCCATCACCAAACTCGATCATTAACTCATCAAAACACATCCCAAAAGCAGAGGGGGCACCGCCATTATGTGTAGGGACATCTGCACCTTCAGAAAGGCGTTTTGATAGGTCATTGATGTGTGAGGGAACCTTGGTGGGTGGACATCGTGTGCTCCGCCAACTGAGCAGCTAGATTGGGATGTTGCGCTTTGGCTGACGTAGCAGGAGCTATGGTTAACTGAATCGCACACGGTTTGTTGTTTTGGGAAGCTTGTGACTAGCCCTACAACTCTTCACTTTATGTCCATGTCTAGAAACTAATGCAAAATGCCATTATTCCCTTCTTAAAGGTGATTGTCTCACAACTCTGTCCAACTCCCACAAGCATAGCACAAAGCAAAGCTGTGAACAAAGTGAAGACCCTTTGGGGCATGTTGGAACTGCCACCACACAGCAGCAGTCTTCTGACATCCATGGCATCAAAGACGGAACCTGTGTGGAATATTATGAGGGAAAGGCACACTGACAGAATGTTCCCAAGTCCATAAGAGAAAACACTTCACCTCTTCCCTTGGTTCATGTTGATCACACTGGACCCATGCTCGTGCCTTCCTTCAAATATGGAGGGAAGGTGTGGGATCCCCCGGTATGTCTATATGTCTACCGTTCATTTCTTGGAAAAAGGCGGTTCAATACGTCATTTGGATGTGGAATCGTGCACCCCAAGGTCCACTGGAAAATTCAGTGACACTCTGGGAATGCTGGTTTGAGGAGAAGGCCGGCTTGCAGCCAGCACGGGTGTAGGGAGCGATGGCATGTGTCTGGTTCCTGCAGCCATAATGTGAGAACAAACTCAGTCCACGTGGACAATGGTCCGTCTTTGTTGGGGTCTCTCACGCCTCAAAAGCATGGCGATTTGGCACTCCATGAATCACTCCTTCCTGGAAAGTCTAGATGCATCCTTCTTGGAGCACATGTCCTACAAGGAGTTTCACACACTCCGGCATGCTCCACCCATGCCCACTCCAGAGCACAATTCACAATACGTCAGTGTGCCTATGTTTGTACCCAGCTGAACACAAGGACCAAATGGACGGCCATCACAAGACCATAGAGCTGAAACCAGCTCACCTGTATCCAAAGATCTGCTCACACCCACAGACCTTGCCAGCTTTAGTTCAGGTACATTAGCTTGGACCACACGAGTACAAACACGGATACCAAGGTTATACTCATGCCACCTCCCGAGCCAGCATGTCGATCTCTTTTCGCCTTGACTTGCATGAATTACAGACAGTTCTTTCACACAGTCAGGGTCAATGGTGTGGGCATTCTTCAGACAGAAGCTCTTAGTCTTTCCGAAGCATGGAGGAGCCCTGATGCACCAGATTAGGAGAAAGCCATGAGTGCTGAGCTGAATGCTCTACTTGATCATGAGGTTCACGAGCTAATACCTCTACCAGCATGGAGGAAAGCCATAGATTTCAAATGGATTTTCAAACTGAAATGCAATCTGGTGGGAATCATGGAGGAGTACAAGGCCCAACTGATAGCCAAAGGGTTCCACCAAGCATTGAGACGGAAAATTATGCACCTGTTGACAAGTATTGGACCAGTTGCCTGATGTTGGCTGCTACTGCATGTGAGGGCTGGGACATTCACCAAATGGATGTGAAGAATGCGCTTCTTAGTGGTTAAGGGTGCACACCAAATCCACGGAGCCGCGGATCTTACTCACGGAGCACGGATCTCGGATCCATCCGCGGTTCCGGATCAGCAGAAAGGATCCGATCCGTGGAACCGCAGATCCTGCGTCAGGGGGGTGGGGGGGGGGGGGGGGGGGGGGCTGGAGAGTCAAGCGATGGTCTAGTTCAAACCGACGCTATGGCCATTATCCCCGCCGTCAGGGGGATTGCACCTGGACGAGGCGCGATTGCATGTCATGACGTGGATGACCTGTAACTGCAGCCACCGCAGACATTGAAATGCGGTGTAGAAATATAGCACGAACCACTGACTGTGTGACACCTTGTGCTTTGCGTGGCGACCTAGCTGGAGAAATATCTCACGTCTGCCAGCGTCTTGTGCAGATAGACTATCCATCGCACATGTCTGCACGGCATGCCAGAAAGAAGCGCGTCACATGTACACCTCGGGGAGCATGAGGTGCCATGAGCGTTGTGCATGCCCGGTGTCCGAAGCATGAAATGCACTCCGATTCGTTTGAGCAACGAACGAATCACAGACCGTTGTCCACTCCAGACGGTACACAACGACATGTGGATGATTCACTTGAACTAAAATGCTCGCGCATAAGTGATATTACGTGCTTCACAAGATGGGTTTAATCATTTTCTGGTTATAAACTGCGGGTTTTGCCAAATGAAATACGGATATTTCATAAAAAACCTAGCATCGCGGGTTGGCCTTTGCATCGCAAGATCCGGGTTTGGGGTCTTCCCTCGGGCGCCATTCGTGCTTTGAGCGGGTTGTTTTCATGGAAGAGCACTCCGAGTCAGAGTGCTCGTCAATCGACACTCGTCAGTCAGAGTCTCTGACTGACGAGTGCCACCGTTGGCACCATGGCCGACGATGGTGCCGCAGACGAGTCAGGCACAATACGTCGCCCAGCTTCAGACGATGAGGAAGACAGTGGTGACAAGACACATGGCGAGAAACGCAAGGACCTGGAAGAGACAAGCACGCCGTCCGTGCTGTGGCTGGAGTTCACCAAGACCGGGACCAAAGAAGACCCGCTTTCGCAGTGCAACCACTGCCCAAAAAAATACTCCCACAAGCAGGGGTGCACATCGAACATGTGGAAGCACATGCGGAACAAGCACTCCGTCATCTACAAGCATTTGAAGGAGGAAGCCGCCGCTCAGGCGCTGAAGCAGGCCACTGTCCAGGCGGTTGCTGTTGCTGTCGAAGCCGAAGAGGGTGTGCCCGTCAATCAGGAGAACACCATCATCGCACAGGGCGTCACTGCGGTCGGCGTCGTGTTCGACAAAAGTATTTCCAGACTTGCGTCTGGAAACACGTCATCGACAAAAACGTGAGCTTCCTCAGCATGGAGTCCTACTGGCTGCAACAAGCTTTCGTGCACACCAATCCAGCAGCTGTGATGCCAGGGCGCATGACAGTCTCCAGGCAGATCGTTCTCGCTGCAGCAGCCTTCAGAACGAGAATCCGTCGGCAGCTGTCAGAGGTGAAATCTGCAGTTTCTTTCACAACTGACGGCTGGAAAGGAGACAATAGGATGAAGTATGTTGGGGTGACAGCTCACTGGATGGATGATTGGAAAATCAAGGCTGTGGCTCTGTCTTTCCCGGCTGTACCAGAGAGTCCCACTGCAGTCAGGATGTTTGAAGTCTTGTCAGAGGCACTCAAGTCCTGGGGGCTCTGGGACAGGATGTTCTGCTTAACCGTGGACAATGAAAGCACGAACGATGCCATGATTGATAATCACAACATCCCCGCTGCAGACTGCTCATTCGAGAAGGCTGGGCATATTCGCTGCTTAGCGCACATCATGAATCTGGCGGTGAATGACCTCATGAACCTGCCCGCTGTCAATGAAGTGATCTCATCTGCACGCAGCATCGCTGTTTTTGCAACCCGCAGCACGCCTCGTGAGCAGTCACTCATAAACCGTGCGGCAGCGGAGGGTTTTACCTATCAGTCATTGCATCTTGACACTGAGACGCGCTGGAATTCCACGCTCAACATGATGGAGCGTGTGCTGTACTTCAGGCCTGTTTTGCCAAGCTGGCTTGACGGGTATGGGCGGGATGGAGAGGTTCTGAAGTTGAGCTCCAATGAGTGGACCCTCATTGTGCTAATGACCGTGTTTCTCAAGCCTTTCAAGGATTACACTGACGAAGTCAGTGGCAGCAAGTACCCCACCCTCAATCTCGTCATCCCGTTCTTGGAGTCCATGTTTGACAAGCTCTCAGGCTGGCAGGTGAAAGCAGAGGCAGTAGTGGCAAAAAGCAAGAGAAGGGGTGCTGCAGGGAAGCTGGACCCAAAGGAGAAGCTGTTGGCCAGCCTGCTGCCGGGGCTGGAGAACGCACTTGCAAAACTGGAGAAGTACGCCCGGCTCCTGACTGATCGCCATGTTTTGGCCACAGTCGCAGACCCGCGAATCAGGCTCCGCTACTACACCAGAACCCATGGTCTCATGGGTATCTGTTCGGCAGCACCTTTGCAGGTGAAGCTTCTACAGCTGATGTGTCCCTACCATGATCGGGTGGAGCAAGAGCATGCTGAGGCAGAGGAGAGAGCAGCAGCATCAGCACTGCGTGAAGGAGCTGTCAAAAACAGCCAGGGTTCTTCTGGAGAGCAGAGCTCCGCCTCTACCTCCGTGCGGCAACTCCGCCCGCGGGCAGAGCAGCAGAGAGCAGAGGATGACGCACTCCTGCTGGCAGCTCTAGCTGACCCAATGGCGGACATGTTTGAGACGCCAGTCCCGCCACCTGCAGCAGAGGTGCAACTGACGGGAGTGGAGGAAGAGGTGGACAGGTGGAGCAAGCTGGACAAGAAGCATCCAAAGACCAACATTCTGAAGCACTACAGAAAGTTGCACAGGCAGTTTCCCACGTTATTTCTGCTTGGCATGGACATTTTTTGCGTCCCTGGCACTTCCACGCCTTTTGAGTTTTTTTTTTCTCTGGGCAGGCACGTCATTATCGACTTCCGGCACTCCTTGGCACATCTCACCGTGGAGAACCTCTTGACGATGAAGAGCTAGATCAACGAGCCTACGCTTCGGGACTTCCCTGTCAGTGGACACGGCGTGGTGGCTAAGGAGTTGAAGGATGAGGAGGACCGTGTGAATGAGCTTCGGCGACAGGCTTGGGAGTCCTTGGTTGGAGCAGCAGCAGAGGAGTTGGAAGGGCTGAGCCTATTTGTCAACGACGAGGAGGATGAGGACATGGGGGACTTGGGCCTGGGGGGGGAAGAGGATGGGGGGGACAACACGGGTGGGGATGACAATGTCGTAGAGATGTAGAGAGAGTTTCAGAGACCACTTTTATGAAGCACATTTTCAAATCCAATGCCTTGGCAATGCGAGTTCTCACATGTCTATGCTCTGTTTGGTGCACTAGCCTATTTGCTGATTTGAAGCGTCTGATCTGTGGATACTGGTTTTCATGGAAGGAATAGGATTGTGCACAATACCTGTGTACAGAGTGCACCTTGATGCATTGAACAGAATGGTGCACCTTCATATCTGTGTACAAAGTGCCAGTTGATGCAATGAACAAAGGTGTGCACAGAGGTATTGGTGTACAAAGTGCCAGTACATATTGCACCCTGATTCAATGAATGGAATTGTGCACAGTACTCTTGTGCACATCCAACCAGTGTAATTAGAATGATAATCAATATCAGTACTCTTCCATGTGGAAGCTTTCAAACAAACAGGTGAAGAGGTTAGTGCGTGAAACAATGTACCAGTGACAAATGGTGGAAATGTTAAATTAGAAAACATACAAGAGATGTTGAACATTGTTGTGTACTTTGTGAAAGTTGCCCTTTTGGTAGTTGCAGTGTGTCCCCCGAAAAAAAAGGCCACAATGACAGATCCGCGGTCCGACGGATCCAAAGATCCGAGAGTCCAAGGATCCACGGTTCTGGATCCGGATCCGCGGACCCGGATCTTCCACCATGATCCGATCCGCGGATACGGATCTAAATCAAGATCAGCGGATCAGATCCGGTGTGCACCCTTGTTAGTGGTCCCCTCGAGGAAGAATTGTACAACCGGAAGGATTTGAGGATGACACTGACCGGATATTTCTCTTCTTGAAAGCCTTGTATTGTTTGAAGAAAGCTCCTTGGTCTTAGGATAAGGAAATCAAAGCACCCTCGAGCATGGTGACTTTCCACAAAGCCTTTCCGACCTGTCGCTATTCATGCAAAGAGAGGGTAACGTCCCAATTGTTGTGTTGGTCTATGTGGATGACCTTTTCATGTTGTCTCTCTCACCTGCCCTTATTGCACATACCAAAGCACTAATCACAGCACAATACCGCATGACAGATCTTCCTTGGCATGACCATCGTCAAAGACCTCTTGGCACGGAAACTCACATTACATCAAGGAAGGTTCCTTGCTCGTCTCACAACATGTTTTTAGTACCTCGTGCAACATCTCCCATCACAGCAGTCTCCCACGAGCCCTGATTTCTATGCACATCTGTTGGATGCACGTACCTCTGACTATGGACCTAACACTGATCCCACACTTCACTGACAGATCACAAGCAACTTGTCCTATCTTGCCTCCAAAACTCACCCTAAGATCTCATGTGTTGTCATTTCATGCAGCTGCTGCACAGCTGAACCATAGCACTGCTACACAGCACTGCTGCCTAGCTGCATAGTAGTCCTAATCCACAGAAACTGTGGCGTAGCTGCCATGCTGCACAAGGCAGTAGCCGCAGC
>SZWC01011353.1:0-33111 GCA_023375785.1 Penium margaritaceum
CTTCCCGTCTTGTAACTACACATACCTTCAATGAGTAGTGGCACGGCGTGGCTACCATGAATGATGACCACCCAAAGTAGGCATATGTCACTAGCCATAGCCAAAGCATTTCACTATGTGTGGTCAATGTTGACAACTCAAAGTAGGAGTCTCAAATGGTCAATGGTTGAGAAATACGAGTTATTGACTTGCAATGACAATGAGCTTTAATTAATCAGTGGCACCATGTAGCTACCATGCACTATGACCAACCAAAGTAGGCATATGTCACTGACCATGACCAAAGAAACTCACTATGTGTGGTCAACGTTGATAACTCGTAAGACGAGTCACAAATGGTCAGAGGGTTGAACAATGATTTCGGAACACTACTTTCCGACTAGCAATTACTAAGACCCTCAATAAGTATTGGCAGGGTGTGGCTACAATGCACAATGACCAACCAAAGTACGCGTATGTCAATGACCATGGCAACATAACATCACTATGTGTGGTCAACGTTGAGAAATTATAGTAGCGGTAAGAAATGGTCAGAGGGGGAAACAATGGGTCGGAAGTACTAGTTATCGACTAGCAATTAGAAAGATCCTTAATCGTAGTGGCATGGAGTGAATACCATGCACAATGAACATCCAAAGTAGGCATATGTATGTGACCATGAACAAAGAAATTCAAAATGTGTCGTCAACGTTGCCAGCTCAAAATACGAGTCACAAATGCGCAGTGGAGGAAACAATGGTTTGGGAATACTAGCTACCAACTAAAAAGTACAAAGACCTTCCATTAGTACTGGCACAGCCTGCATATCATGCCCAATGACCAACCAAAGTAGGCATATGTCACTGAGCATGACCAAAGAATTCCACTGTATGTGATCATCGTCAACAGTTCATAATACGTGTCATAAATGGTCAGAAGGGGGAAACAATGGTTTTTGAAATACAAGTAAACAAATAGCAAGTACAAAAACCTTCAATAAGTAGTGGCACGGTGTGGCTACCATGCACATTAACCAACCAATGTAGGAATATGCCACTGACCATGGGTAAAGAAACTTCACCTCCCAAGTGGGAGGTGATAATTATTACGTCAAAGAACTTCCACATTCACAATGTGTGGTCATCATTGACAACTCATAATACGAGTCGCAAATGGTAAGGGGGGGAGGGGGGTAGTGGTTTTGGAATTCAAGTCATCGATTAGCCAGTACAAGGACCTTCAATCAGTAGTGGCACAGTGTGGCTACCATGCACAATGACCAACCAAAGCAGGAATATGTCACTGACCATGACCAAATAATTTCACTATGTGTGGTCAATGTTGCGAAATCAGAATACGAATCACAAATTTTCACAGGAGTAAACAATGGTTGGAAAATACTGGTTATCATCTAGCAAGTACAAAGACCTTCAACAAGCAGTAGCACGGTGTGGCTACCATGCACAATGACCAATCAAAGTTGGCATGTCACTGACCATAACCAAAGAATTTCACTATGAGTGGTCAACGTTGACGACTCATAATAGGAGACATGAATAGTGAGATGGGGAAACAATGGGCTGGGAATACTGGTTATTGACTAGCAAGTACAAAGACCTTCAATAACAAGTAGCACGGTGTGGCAACCGTGCATAATGACTAACCAAAGTAGGCGGATGGCACAAACCATGACCAAAACCTTTAACTGTATGCTTCAAAATTTGACAATTCATAATATGAGTCACAAATGGTCAGAACGGGAACAACGGTTTGTGAATTATCGTCATCAACTAGCAAGTACAAAGAACTTCAATTAGTAGTGGCACGGTGTGGCTACCATGCACAATGACCAACCAACGTAGGCATATGTGAGTGACCATGACCAAGTAATATCTCTATGTGTGGTCAACGTTGATAACTCATAGTACATGTCACAAATGGTGAGAGGGGGGAAAATGGTTGGGGAATACTAGTTATCAACTAGCAAGTACAAATAGCCTGAATACCTAGAGGCACAGTGTGACTACCATGCCAATGACCATCCAAAGTAGGCATACGTCAATGACCATGACCAAAAAGATTCACTATGT
This sequence comes from Penium margaritaceum, assembly GCA_023375785.1. NCBI lineage: Eukaryota > Viridiplantae > Streptophyta > Zygnematophyceae > Desmidiales > Peniaceae > Penium > Penium margaritaceum. The sequence goes on from SZWC01011353.1 coordinate 2,070, forward strand.
GTCGTCAACGTTGCCAGCTCATAATACCAGACACAAATGGTCAGAGGGGGGAAAATGGTTTAAGAATACTAGTTCTCAGCTAGCAAGTACAAAGATCTTCAATTCGTATTGGCTCAGTATGGCTACCATGCACAATGACCAACCAAAGTAGGCATATGTCACTGACCATTACCAGAGATTTTCACTGTGACTGGTTAACGTTGAAAAATCATAATACTTGTCACAAATGGTCAGAAGGGGGAATCAATGGTCTTGGAATACAAGTCATCGACTAGTCAGTACAAATACCTTCAATAAGAAGTGACACGGTGAGGCTACCACGCACAATGACCAACCAATGTAGGCATATGTCACTAACCATGACCAACTAATTTCATAATGTGTGGTCAACGTCTGCAACTCATGAAGCGAGTCACAATTGATCAGAAGGGGAAAATGATGGTTTTGGAATACAAGTCATCGACTAGCCAGTACAAAGACCTTGAATAAGTAGTGGCACAGTGTGGCTACAATGCACAATGACCAACCAAAGCAAGAATATGTTACTGGCCATGACCAAATAATCTCACTTTGTGTGGTAAACAATGCCAAATCATAATACGAGTCACAAATAGTCAGAGGGGAAAACAAAGGTTGGAGAATACTGGTTATCAACTAGTTAGTACAACGGCATGAAAAATGTAGTAGCACGGTGTGGCAACCATGCACAATGACCAACCAAAGTTTGCGTATGTTACTGACCATAGCCAATGAATTTCACTATGTGTGGTCAACCTTGACGACTCATGATACAAGACACAAATGGTAAGATGGAAAAACATTGGGTTGGGAACACTGGTTCTCAACTAGCATGTACAAATACGTTCAATAACAAGTAGCACAGTGTGGCTAACATGCACAATGACTAACCAAAGTAGGCATATGGCACTGACTATGACCAAAGAATCTAACCATATGTTATCAACATTGAGACCTAATAACACAAGTCACAAATGGTTAGAAGGGGAAACAATTGGTTGGGAATACCATTTTTCAACTAGCAAGTTCAACGAACTTCAATTAGTAGTGGCACAGTGGTGCTACCATACACAAGGACAAACCAAAGTAGGCAAATGTCACTGACCATGAGCAAAGAAAATCACTATGTGTGGTCAATGTTGATAACTCATGAGATGAGTCGGGGTGGAGCAATGGTTTAGGAACACTGGTTTACGACTAGCAAGTACTAAGACCTTCGATGCGTAGTGGAACAGTGTGGCTTTCATGCACAATGACCAACCACAGTAGGAATATGTCACTGACCACGACCTGATAATTTCACTATGGGTGGTCAACGTTGACAACTCATAGCACAAGTCACGAATGGTCAGAGAGGGAAAAAATGGTTTGGAGATACTAGATATCGACTAGCAAGAGGAAAGACCCTGAATACGCAGTGGCACAGTGTGAATACCCTGCACAATGACCATCCAAGTTAGGCATATGTCAGTGAACACGACCAAAGGAGTTTACTAGGTGTCGTCAACGTTGCCAGCTCCTAATACAAGTTACAAATGGTCATAGGGGGAAACAATGGTTTGGGAATACCACTTATCAACTAGCAAGTACAAAGACATTCAATTAGTAGTGGCACAGCGTGGCTACAATGCATAATGACGAGCCGAAATAGGCATATGTCAAGGACCATGACCAAAGAATTTCAGTAGGTGATGTCAACGATGAGTAATCATGACACGTGTCACTGATGGTCAGAAAGGGGAAAAAATGGTTTTGGAGTACAAGTCATTGACTAGCTAGTACAAATACATGCAATAAGTAGAAGCACAATGTGCCTACCACGCACAATGACCAACCAATGTAGGCATATGTCACTGACCATGACCAACTAATTGCACACCGTGTGGTCAATGTTGACAACTCATAATACAAGTCGCATATGGTCAGAGGGGGAAACAATGGTTTTAGAGCACAATTCATTGACTAGCCAGTACAAAGACCTTCAGTAAGAAGTGGCATGTGTGGCTACGATGTACAATGTCCAACCAAAGCTGGCATATATCACTGATCATGACCAAAGAATTTCACTTTGTGTGGTCAAGATTGCCAAATCATAATACGAGTCACAAATAACGAGAGGGGAAAACGATGGTTGGAAAATACTGGTTATCAAATAGTAATTACAAATACCTTCAATGATTAGTAGCACAGTGTGGCTACCATGCACAGTGATAAACCAAAGTTGGCATATGTCACTGACCATAACCAATGAATTTCACTATGTGTGGTCAACGTTGATGACTCGTAATACGAGACACAAACGGTCATATGGGGAAACATTGGGTTTTGAATACTGGCTATTGAATAGCAAGTACAAATACCCTTAACAAAAAGTAGCATGGTGTGGATACAATGCACAATAACTGACCAAAGCAGGCATATGGAACTGACCATGACCAAATAATGTAACCATAAGTTGTCAATGTTAACTCGTCATACAAGTCACAAATGGTGAGAAGGGAAAACAATGGTCTGGGACTACCGGTTATCAACTAGCAAGTACATAGAACTTCAATTTGTATTTGCACGGCATGGCTACCATGCACAATGACCAACCAAAGTAGGCATATGTCAGTGACCATGACAACAGAATATCACTATGTGTGGTCAACGTTGACAACTCATACTACAAGTCACAAATGGTTAGAGGAGGAAACAATGGTTTGATAGTAATATTTTTTGGTCTAGCACGTGCAAAGACCTTCAAGAAGTAGTGGTACGGCATGGCCACCATACGAAACAACCACCCAAAGAAGACATATGTCAATAGCCATGACCAAAGAATTTCACTATGTGTGGTCAACGTTGACAACTCATAATACGAGTCACAAATGGTCAAATGTGGGAACAATGGTTTGGAAATAATATTTATCGACTAGCAAGTACAAAGTGCTATAATAAACAATGGTACGGTATGGCTACCATGCACTCTGACCAACCAAAGTAGGCATATGTCACTGACCATGACCAAAGAAACTCACTATGTGTTGTCAACGTTGATAACTCATAGGAAGAGTTACAAATGGTCAGATGGTGAAACAATGGTTTAGGAACACTAGTTTTGGACTAAGACCTTCAATGAGTAATGGCACAGTGTGGCTTTCATGCACAATGACCAATCAAAGTAGGCATATGCCACTGACCATGACCACATGTTTTCACTACGTGTGGTCAACGGTGACAACTCATAGTACAAGTCACAAATGGTCAGAGGGGGAAGCAATGGGTGGTGAGTACTAGTTATCGACTAGAAAGTAGGAAGAACCTGAATACGTAGTGCCACGGTGTGACTACCATGCACAATGACCATCCAAAGTAGGCATATGTCACTGACCATGACCAAATAATTTCACAATGTGTTGTCAGAGGTGAAAACTAATAATAGGAGTCACAAATGGTCAGAGGAGTAACAATGGTTTTGGAGTACAAGTCATTGAATAGCCAGTAAAAAGACCTTCAATACGTAGTGGAACAGTATGGCTACCATGCACTATGACCAACCAAAGCAAGCATATATCACTGACCATGACCAACTAATTTCAATAATCGTGGACAACGTTGAAAAATCATTGTACATGTCACAAATGGTCAGAAGGGGGAACAAATGGTTTTGAAATACAAGTCATTGACTAGCTAGTACAATGACCTTTGATAAGCACTGGGACAGTGTGTCTACCACGCACAATGACCAACCGATGTAGGCATATGTCACTGACCATGACCAAATAAACTTACAATGTGTGGTCAATATTGACAACTCATAATACGAGTCACAAATGGTCAGATGGGGAAACAATGGTGTGGGAATACACGTCATTGACTAGCCAGTACAAAGATCTTCAATAAGCAATGGCACGGTGTGGCTACCATGCACAATGACCAGCCAAAGTAGGAATATGTCACTGAAAATGACCAAAGAATTTCACTATGTGTGATCAATGTTGCCAAATCACAATACGAGTCACAAATAGTCAGAGGGGCAAACAATGGTTGGAAAACACTGGTTATTAACTAGCAAGTACAAAGATCTTCAACAAGTAGTAGCACAGTGTGGCTACCGTGCACAATGACCAACCAAAGTAGGCATATGGAACTGACCATGACCAAAACATTTAACTATATAATGTCTTATTGGAAAACTGATAGTACGAGTCACAAATGGCTAGAAGGGGAAACAATGGTTTGGGAACACTCATTTTTTACTAGCAAGTACAAAGAATTTCAATTAGTAGTGGCACGGTGTGGCTACCATGAACAGTGATCAACCAAAGTAGGCATATGTCAGTGACCATAACCCACAGATATCACTTTGTGTGGTCAACGTTGACAACTCATAAAACAAGTCACAATTGTTCAGATGGCACATGTCACTAGCCATGACCAAAGAATTATACAATGTGTGGTCAACGTTGACAACTCATAATACGAGTCACAAATGGTCAGAGGGGGGGATTTTTTGTTTGGGAATACTAGTTATCCACTAGCAAGCAGAAATATCTATAATAAGTGGTGGCACGATGTGGCTATCATGCCCAAAGACCAACAAAAGAAGGCATATGTCAGTGACCATGACCAAGGAATGTCTTTATGTGTGGACAAAGCTGACAACTTACAATACAAGTCACAAATAGTAAGAGGGGGAAACAAGGGGTTGGAAATCACATTTTTTGTCTAGCAAGTATAAAGAAATTCAACAAGTAGTTGCACGGCGCCGCTACCATGCAAAATGATGACCCAAAGAAGGCATTTGTCACTAACCAAGACCAAAGAAATTCACTATGTGTGGTCAACATTGAAAACTCATAATACAAGGAACAAATGGTCAAAGGGGGGAGCAATGGTTTGGAAATACTAGTTATCAACTAGCAAGGACAAAGAGCTTCAATAAGCAGTGGCACGGTGTGGCTACCATGCACTATGACCGACCAAAGTAGGCATATGTCACTGATGATGACCAAAGAAACTCACTATGTGTGGTCAACGTTGATACGAGTGACAAATGGTCAGAGGGTGGAACAATGGTTCAGGAACACTAGTTTCCGACTTGCAAGAACTCAGACCTTCAATAAGCAGTGGCACGGTGTGGCTATCATGCACAATGACCAACCAAAGTAGGAATAAGTCAGTGACTATGACCAAAGACATTCACTATGTGTCGTCAACGTGGCCAACTCGTAATACGAGTCACAAACGGTCAGAGGGGGAAACAATGGGTTAGGAATACTAGTTATCAGCTAGCATGTACAAAGACCTTCAATGTACATTGGCACGGTGTGGCTACCACGCACAATAACCAACCAATGTAGGCATATGTCACAGACCATGACCAAATAATGTCATAATGTGTGGTCAACATTGAAAATTCATAATACGAGTCACAAATGGTCAGAGGAGGAAACAATGGTTTTGGCATACATGGAAGTCATGAAGTAGTCAATAGAAAGATCTTCAAAAGGTACTGGCACGGTGTGGCTACCATGCACAATGACCAACCAAAGCAGGCATATGTTACTGACTATGACCAAAGAATTTCACTATGTGTGGTCAACGGTTCCAAATCATAATACGAGTCACAAATAGTCAGAGGGGCCAACAATGGTTGGAAAATACTGGTTATCAACTAGCAAGAAGAAAGATATTCAATTAGTAGTAGCACGGTGTGGCTGCCATGCACAATGACCAACCAAAGCTGGCATAAGTCACTGCCCATAAACAAAGGATTTCACTATGGGTGGTCAACATTGACGACTCATAATACGAGTGACAATTTGTCAGTTACAAAAACTGCGAGTAGGGAATACTGTTTATCGACTAGCAAGTACAAAGACCTTCAATAAGAATTAGCACGGTTTGGCTACCATGCACAATGACTAACCATGGTAGGCATACAGCACTGACCATGATAAAATAATTTAACTATATGTTGTCAACGTTGACAACTCATAATACGAGTCACAAATTGTCAGAAGGGGAAACAATTGTTTGAAAACAGCAGTTATTGACTTGCAAGTACAATGAGCTTCAATTTGTAGTGGCACGGTGTGGCTACCATACACAATAACTAACCAAAGTAGACATATGTCGGTGACCATAACCAAGGAATTCACTTTGCGTGGTCAACGTTGATAACCCATAAGACGACTCACAAATTGTAAGAGGGTGGAACAATGGTTTAGGAACACTAGCCTCCAACTTCCAAGTACTAGGGCCTTCAGTAAAAAGTGGCACGGTGTGGCTATCATACACAATGACCAACTAAAGTAGGCATATGGCACTAACCATGACCAAATAATCTCACTATGAGTGGTCAACTTTGACAGCTCATAGAACAAGTCACAAATGGTCTGAGGGGGAAACAATGGTCTAGAAATACTAGTTTTTAACTAGCAAGTAGAAAGACTCTGAACACATAGTGGCACGTTGTGACTACCATGGACAATGACCGACCAAAGTAGGCATATGTCAGTCACCATGACCAAAGAAACTCACTATGTGTCGTCAACGTTGCCAACTTATAATACAAGTCACAAATGGTCAGAGGGGGAAACAATGGTTTGGGAATACTAGTTATCAAATAGCAAGTAGAAAGACCCTTAATTAGTAGTGGCAAAGTGTGGCTACCATGCACAATGACCAACCAATGTAGGCATATGTCACTGACCGTGGCAAAACATTTCTACAATGTGTGGTCAACGTTGACAACTAATTATACGAGTCACAAGGGGTCAGAGGGGGGAAAAAACGGTTTTCGAATAAAATTCATCAACTTGCCAGTACAAAGACCTTCAATAAGTAGTGCCACGGTGTGGGTACCATGCATAATGACCAACCAAAGCAGACATATGTCCTTGACCGGGACCAAGTAATTTCACTATGTGTGGTCAACGTTGCTAGACCATAATACGAGTCACAAATCGTAAGAGGGGAAAAAAATAATTGGGAAATACTGGTTATCAACTAACAAGTACAAACGCCTTCAATGAGTAGTAGCACGGTGTTGCTACCATGCACAATGACCAACCAATCTTGGCATATGTCACTGACCATAACCAAAGAATTTCACCATGTGTGCTCAATGCTGATGACACATAACACGAGGGAAAAATGGTCAGATGGGGAAACACAGGGTTGGGAATACTGGTTATCGACTAGCAAGTACAAAATCTTCAATGAAAAGTAGCACAGTGTGGCTACCATGCACTATCAAAAACCAAAGTAGGCGTATGGCACTGACCATGACCAAAGAATTGAACTATATGTTGTCAACGTTGTCAACTCACAGGACGAGTCACAAACTGTTAGAAGGGAAAGAAATGGGTTGGGATTACCACTTATTAACTAGCAAGTACAAAGAACTCCAATTAGTAGTGGCACGGTGTGGCTACCATGCACAATCACCACCCAAAGTAGGCATATGTCATTGAACATGACCAAAGGATATCACTATGTGTGGTCAACGTTTACAACTCGTAATGCGAGTCACAAACGGCCAGAGGGGCAAGTAATGGATTTGGAAATAATGTTTTTTGTCTAGTAAGTACAAAGACATTCAATAAGTAGTGGTACGGCATGGCTACCATGCACAATGACCACCCAACGTAGGCATATGTCACTAGCCATGACCAAAGACTCTCACTATGTGTGGTAAACGTTGACAACTCATAATACGATTCACAAATGGTCAAAGGGGAAAACAATGGTTTTGGAATACAAGTCATCAACTAGCCAGGACAAAGACATTTAAGAAATAGTGGCACGGTGTGGCTACCATGCACAATGACCAACCAAAACAGGCATATGTCACTGACCATGACGAAAGAATTTCACTATGTGTGGTAAACGATGCCAGATCATAACACGAGTCACAAATGTTCAGAGGGGCAAACAATGGTTTGAAGATACTGGTTTTGAACTAGCAAGAACAAAGAATTTCAATCAGTAGTAGCACGGTGTGGCTACTATGCACAGTGACCAACAAGCTTTGGCTTATGTCACTGACCATGACCAAAGAATTTCACTATGTGTGGTCAAGGTTGACGACTCATAATACGAGAAACAAATGGTCAGATGGGGAATCAACAGGCTAGGAATACCGGCTATCAACTAGCAAGTACAAAGACATTGAATAAGAAATAGCACGGTGTGGCTATCATGCACAATGACTAACCAAAGTAGGCATATGGCGCAGACCATGGCCATAAAGTTAAACTATATGTTGCCAATGTTGACAACACATAACACGAGCCACAAGTAGGCAGAAAGGGAGACAATGGTCTGGGAATACCAGTTGTTAACTAGCAAGTACAAAGAACTTCAATTTGTAGTGGCACGGTGTGGCTACCATGTACAATGACCAACCAAAAGAGGCACATGTCAGTGACCACGACCAAATAACATCACTATGTGTGGTCAACTTTGACACCTCATAATACAAGTCACAAACGGTCAGAGGGGGAAGTAATGTTTTGGAAATAATCTTTTGTGTCTAGCAAGTACAAAGACCTTCAGCAAGTAGTGGCACGGCATGGCTACCATGCACAATGACAACCCAAAGTAGGCACATGTCACTAGGCATTACCAAAGAATTTCACTATGTGTGTGTGGTCAACGTTTACAACTCATAATATGAGTCACAAATGGTCAAAGAGGGGACCAATGGTTTTGAAATACTAGTCATTGACTAGCAAGTAGAAAGAGCTTTAGTTGGTAGTGGCACGGTGTGGCTACCATTCACTATGACCAACCAAGTAGGCATATGTCACTGACCATGATCAAATAAACTAAATATGTGTGGTCAATGTTGATAACTCATAAGACGCGTCACAACTGGTCAAGGGGTGGAACAATGGTTTGGGAACACTAGTTTCTGACTAGCAAGTACGAAGGCCCTTAATAAGTAGTGGCATGGTGTGGCTTTCATGCAAAATGACCAACCAAAGTAGGTGTGTATGTCACTGACCATGACCAAAGCATTTCACTATGTGTGTTCAACGTTGTCAACTCATAGTACAAGTCACAAATGGTCAGAGGGGGAAACGATGGTTTAGAAATGCTAGTCATTGACTAGCAAGTAGAAAGACCATGAATACGTAGTGGCATGGTGTGACTACCATGCACAATGAACATCCACAGTAGGCATATATCAGTGACCATGACCAAAGAAATTCACTATGTGTCCTCAACATCGACAAAGCATAATACGTGTCACAGATAAGGGTGATACCGAGTCCAGAATCCCGAGTCTAGCCTTGGACTCGGACTTGCAAGTCTGAGTCAAGTCCTGGACTTGGACTTGTGAGTCCGAGTCCAGGACTCGCAACTCTAGTATTTATTTGTTTAAGACACTTTGCAAAGCATCAGTATTCATTTGTTTAAGACGCTTTGCAAAGCTTCTTAAACAAATGAATACAGGACTCTCGAGTCCAATGGGACTTGGACATGCAATTCTTGCACTGTAATACAGTAATGTTGGACATGCCTCATTTTTTCATGTAGTCCTGCATTATATTGCCATCTATCATCCATTTATGTCCTGTTCTTGGTCATATTGCTTCATAACTCTTTGCCATCTAATGTGTTTGTGGGCAAACGTACGAAAGCATGGACTCAAGACCAGACTTGCGAGTCTGAGTCCAGGCTCAGTGACAAACTCAGACTGGCAAGTCCGAGTCCAGACTCGGATTCCTGAGTCTGTCTCCCTGGTCTCCTGGACTTGGTATCTCCCTTAGTCACAGATGGCCGGAAGGGGGGAAAATGGTTTTGAAATACAAGTTTTTCACTAGCCAGGATAAAGATATTTTATAAGTTGGGGCACGGTGTGGCTATCACGGACAATGACCAACCAATGGAGGCATGTGTCACTGACCATTACCAAGTAATTTCACAATGTGTGGTCAATGTTGATAAATCATAATACAAGTAACAAATGGTCAGAGGGGGAAACAATGGTTTGGAATACAAGTCATTGACTGGCCAGTGCAAAGACCTTCAATAAGTAGTGGCACGGTGTGGCTACCATGCACAATCACCAACCAAACCAGGCATATGTCAGTGACCATGACCAAAGAATTTGACTATGTGTGGTCAACATTGCCAAACCATAATGCGATTCAAGAATAGCCAGAGGGGCAAACAATGGTTGGAGAATACTGGTTATCAACCAGCTAGTACAAAGAACTGCAACAAGTAGTAGCACGGTGTGGCTACCATGCACAATGACCAACCAAAGTTAGCATATGTCACTGACCATAACCGAAGAATTTTACTATGTGTGGTCAACGTTGACGACTCATGATACGAGTCACAAATGGTCAGATGGGGAAACACCAGGTGGGGAATACTTGTTACCGACAAGAAAGTACAAAGACCTTCAATAATAAGTAGCACGGTGTGGCTACCACGCACAATGACTGACCAAGGTAGGAATATGGTACCGACCATAACCAGAGAATTCAACTATATGTTGTCAACGTTGACAACTCACAATACGAGTCACAGATGTTCAGAAGGGGAAACAATGGTTTGGGAATACCAGTTTTCAGCTAGCAAGTACAAAGAAATTCAATTAGTAGTGGCACAATGTGGCTACCATGCACAATGACAACCCAAAGTAAGCATATGCCAGTGACCATGAACAAAGAATATCACTATGTGTGGCCAACGTTGACAACTCATCATACGAGTCACAAATGGTGAGAGGGAGAAATAATGATTTGGAGATAATGTTTTTTGTCTAGCAAGTACAAAAAACTTCAATAAGTAGTGGCACGGCGGTGCAACCATGCACAACGACCATCCAAACTAGGCATATGTCACTAGCCATCACTAACAAATTTCACTATATGTGGTCAACGTTGGCAACTCATAATATGAGTCACAAATGGTCAAAGGGGGGGATAATGGTTTGGGAATACTAGTTATTGACTAGCAAGTGCGAAAAAAATTGATAAGTAGTGGCGCGGTGTGGCTACTGTTATACCCTTTTTTGCCATGGGCCGAAGTCGGGGTTTGACAACATGCGAGGGATTGCTCTCCGCTGCAATTTGCGGAGCGCTATCCCCGTCGGTCTACTTAGTCACTTCTCCCAATCCATTCCCATTTACTCTGCTTTTCTATTTATGATCAATCCAAGCAAATCCTCATCCACGGGATCCTCTAATTCACTCTCTATTTATCCATTTGATGGATGATCGCCGTTGTAATGCTGGGGCATACATCATACATATCCCTTCAATGAAACCCAACGCGCTTTTCGTTTAGCAGCTTGTGAAAGAGTTCCTGGACGTTCAATGTGAGCATTCTAGCAATTACGCTCATTCACAGTTGTCGGTCGAACATACACCGGATGAAGTGAAGTTCCTCCAAACCAAATACTCTTAGTAGCACAATTGGAGCATTTTGGACAATCAAACTAAATTCCAGCCAATCATAATGAACAACAGGGTATGACAAGCACATCACCTCCACACACACAATATTCCACTACATGTCACCAAGCAAAATACGCAAGCCATGAGCTTCCTAGGTCGATGGATATTCCGCCGGCGCTGGACCCTGCACAACCATGGTGCGGCTGGCCATGAGGCAGTCGTTCTTTTTCAAAGTTGCACGGCGCAGTCCCAGTGGACCGCCCGCACAACGACTCACCTGAGAGTTGGCGCATGCCAACTCTTCCTCTCATAGGCAAAAGAGCTCCTACCAATACCGCTGGTAAGCGCGAAACGCCTCGGCCCCCTTGTGAGCTGCCTTGGCAGCTTGTTGTCCGACGTCACGTGTGACCTCCCGCCAACTCTCCACGGGTTGGGGCTCGTCGTTACGGGGAAGACTCTGCAACCAGCACTGCGAGAACTGCTCCACGGCACCGCCAGCAGGGTGGTGCGACCATTGCATCACATCCAGAACCATGCGCACGCGAAGCCAGTGAGACAATTGCAGCAGCTGCAGATGGCGTAGAAGGTCACCGGTGACTCTTGCACTGCTCTCCTCACATTGGGAGGCTGGTGTTCCCGTGGGAAATCAGGGCCAGGCCATGATGGCTCCTTGACGTGTTCTTTGGTAAGAGGCCCTCCCATCCGGGTCAGCCTCACACGCACACACACATACACGCTCCTAGTCCAGCCAACTTTCCAGGTCTAGCTTGTCACGAGGCGGGACGCGGGTCCCGCTCGACAGTCAGGCTCGACTGAGGGCAGCAATCTCTCCGTCTAGCTGGTGGCCATTGGGCTCGTCGTTTCAACCTTGCGTCGGGTCAGGAGTCAAGCGCGGCGTGCACCAGTTGGAAAACGTTTTTTTTTGGTGATAGGCAGAGGTAGCATCTCGGCGGTCAACTGTCAGCAATCAGTACCGCATGTTTTCTCAACCTCATCCTCTTATCTTCCTTTCGCGTTGATCTTCCCTGCGCCCTTTCTCTCTTTCTTGCCCCGTCGCGGCTCGCACATCAAAACTCCCTTGGAGATAAGGCGCCTCAGGTGCCGCTCCTCTCCCTGTGGTTTGGACGCGACTCCGCTGACATCAAGCAAGCTTCGGGCCACTTCCCTACTTCCCCGGCAGGTCTGGCCAGGGTATAATATCCGCCGCAACAATTCTCTCCATGCCTCGCCGCTTCCCGGAAACAAACTGGACATCTTGTAATTACTTTCCTCGATCAACTGTCGATGGATCATCCATCGACCCTCCTTCAAGGTCCTCACCCCGGGCCCACTCTCATGCCCCTCTTCCGGTGGATGAATAGAATATGGTTAACACTGTTATATCCTATTCACGTAAAATGAGCTGGATGTCCTCGTCCATCCGTCCCTCTTCCCTGTTTTGTTCATCTTGCTTCTCCCCTTCCGGTGGATCATTCATCACGCAACTCATCGCCTACCACTCTCTCCCTGTCTTGGTCCCTCAGCGGCCCTCTCTTCCGATGAGGGGTACTCTTCCTCTGCCCACCTGGTTCTTTCCATGCTCCCAAATTCCCGATCAACTCCTTCCTACCACATGCCCTCATTCCGCGCTTTGGGGCTTTGTCGCAGTGTCACTCTGTTTCCCCTTTCCATTCCTCCTCCCTTAGGTTGCTCCTGCTTCACTCGGGCCACTTCCCTCTGCTCCAACTGCACCTTCCTTCTTGCCTCATCACTTTGTTCACACGGGAGGCAGAGTGGGCCTTGTAGGCCGGTCTAGGGATTATGGTTGTGTCGGGCACTGCATAGGTGTAACCCTTTGCGGTAGCTAATGTAGATCCACTTGCTATTGGGATGAGATATCTCCAGGTGGCACACGCCTCAAGACGTGGAGTTGCACACAGGAGACATTGGCAAATGTCGACTCGGCCTCCATGTCGCAGTCTCCTGTTCTCTATTTTTCTCACACACTCAGTGTGCGCGAAGCCCCTGCATCTTTCAAACCGAGCGATCAATCCCTTGAGTGGTTATCGATAGCTGTAGCATTCTCCCTGTGCCATCCCAGTGTGTGGGCGTATCCAGCAGGTTGTGCAGTTATCCTGCCCTTCATCATTTGTGCTTATGCCGGAATTGTGTGCTGCCCTCTTGCAACATCCACATCTCCTGATTGGCTCTTCCAGCCTCCTTCGGCATCCGCAGCACACGATACCGGGCGGAGCTTTGTGCTCTTATCCAAGCATCACCCCAGCCTGTGGGGGAATGCCCTACCTTGTTTTTAGGCAGGGGATGCAAATCCATCCAGCCCCACCATCCATGATGCCGCACTCCAGATGCATGTGTCGGTTGCAGCGGCCGCACTCTCGGGCGGAGAAGGACACCCTTTTCTCAAACCAAGAGCAGCTCACTGCCCGAGACGCCTCACTCTATCCCTTCTCCCACTCAGATCCACCATTTCTATCCTTCCAGCTCCTGCTACTGCATCCACGATCCTTCTTCTTTCTCCAGCTGCTGTACCAGCTCCTGTTGTAGTACTTCCACTTGGCCTATTTCCTCCAACTGCTGCTGCCCCTGCTACCACTCCCTAAGCTCTCGGTGTCTATGATGGCACTCTTGTTCCTCTCATGGAGTATGGATGACGTTCTTCTCTTGATGCACGCATTCTCTGCTGTCCACCAGGTGTCTGACGTTGCGCTATGCATCATCCACAGGAACCCTGGGCTGTCGTGGTGCTCCCGGTTGTGCGGGTGGTCTGAGTACTCTTTCCCGCTACAGTCTACCCGGGGCACTTGGTGCGTTGCCGCGCTGCTAGGGCTGATTATCTTCCGAAGATGGGGAAGGGTAGGGCCGCACTCTTGGCACATGAGGAGACTCCGTTGGCTGCTGCTCATCCTTCAATTGGCACCATTGAAGTGTCAAGCCCAATGCTCGGTCAACAATTGTCAGCACCCTTCTCGTCATGTCAGGCTTGTCCCTCATCCCCAGTTTCCTCATGGTATGTATCGCTTCCCCAGCGGCTGCACCTTCTGGTCCTGGAAGAGCCACAGCATTACAGTAAAGCTGCTCCATCAGATGAGTATCCATGTATGAGCGTGGAGTTGCCATCTCCTCCACTAGCTTCCTATCCCTCACCTCTTGCTACTTACGCCGCTGCTCTTGGGCCTCGATGAGACGGATCTTCCCAACACATCCCTTACAATGGTGCCCAATACCCCGGGAGTATTTCCCCACATTGTTCATGGAGTGGCTGGCTGCATTCTTCACACCACTTACTGGCAGTGTGATTGACGCAGTGCGCGCAGTACAGGTTCCAGTTGACTCCAGAGGCCCTGCACCTTTCTCCCTCTCGTTTACCTCTCTTCTACTCCATCATCTCCTGATGCTTTGGTGCAAAGGTTGGACAGACGTGCACTGCCCTCTGCTTGAGCAACTCTTCATCTCCACATGTATGATGGAGGGCCGCTCTGCAGTTCAAGCAGCGCTTCTCATGGGTCCTTATAGGGTGAGAACACTTCCCGGAAGCCTCCACCTCCTTTACTCTAGGCGCTTCAGACGCTGATCCGGCAGCCCGTTTGCCTTTGCTGCCCATGTTTTGCCCCTGTTCAACCAACGCTCGGATGCAGCCCCCGCACTGCCGTCCCATTCCCAGGATTTCAGTCCTGCACTTGCGGTGGAGGGGTGCTTTGCACTGCCATCACCATGTGGCCTCCATGGCGTTGTGTGGCCGGCGACAGGTCTCACATATCTTAATCCAACGTATGGTTGCAGGTCTGGTCATCCTGTTGTCCTCCTTGTCTGCCCTTGCCAACATGGTTTGCACTGCCATCACCATGTGGCCTCCATGGCGTTGTGTGGCCGGTGACAGGTCTCACATATCTTAATCCAACGTATGGTTGCAGGTCTGGTCATCCTGTTGTCCTCCTTGTCTGCCCTTGCCAACATGGCCGGTGCGCATTTCTTACAACCTATCACCTTCCAACGCCTCCGCACCCTCGGGTCCTGGGAGGTTGCATGTACTAGATTCTTGTACTTGAAGCAACGGAACAGGGTTGTGGCATTCATTAGTTCCTCACAGCTGCCACAGGGTTCCTCCTTGTCCTGCAGTACACTGGACCTCCCCGTTGGCGCCTCGTTCCACGAGTTGAGTCTCTCCGCTTTCTCCTCCCTTTGCAACTCCTCCTCACTATCCACCCCCATTCTCTTGTTCAATTTTGCTACGCAGATCTCACACATCATGATTTCATACGTGACCTCAAGGTCCATGTCGCAACATGCGAGATGCAAACTAGCCTTGCAGCCTTCACATACTGCTTCATCCTCTCTTATGACCACCCCTTTGCAAGTGGCACACAGCCCCAGGACGTTTTCTTGTCCCCCTTCTTCCTCGTCCCGATCTACTGTCTCCATACTCAACTCGGACTCCTCGCCTTGCCTTTGGTTATCTCCTCCTCCCAAATCTCCCTACATTGCCTCCTGCCAGTCCCGCTTTTGTTTTTTTTCCTCGCGTGTGCTAGTTGGCCATTGGAGTCTGTCATCAGGTGGGAGGGGTTCTCACCCTGGGATGGGCGCATGCAAAAGACTAAGTCTCTCTTGTCTCGATTCTGGGACTGCCTTGATTTAGAAGGCTCTTGCTTCCCATCTCTCTTTGTTCTCAGCGACATATCCAGCCGCCTCTAATTGCTGTGAAGGGCGTTAACCAAAACCAGGTGATATGTTCGCCAGCCATGACATTCCAACATTATCCATTCGAGACATTTGCACAAGTGGCACGGATCCCACGCGTGCTGTGCCGTAGGCACTCATCGCCGCGAGTGGTATCTCCCCTTGATGTGCTTCTCCTCCCACTATCTCTGTGGATGGTGCTGTTATCTCAGACGCTGCACCACGTACAGTTGGTGTACGGGGTCGTTTCTTCTGCCGCAGTTTTTCTGCTACTCCCTTCGTTGGTGTTGGTGCCCTAGGTACCGCGCCTGATGTTACCATAAGTACTACCACTTATCCCCACTGCTCTGTTGCTCCTACCGGTGGTGCCAGCACCTCGGGCACTGCGCCAGGTGTGCCTGCTACGTGAGGCAGTACCTCTTCATCTCGCTGCTCTGGTGCTACTACCGATGGTGCTAGCACCTCATGCGCCGTACCGGATGCAGCTGCTGCAAGATCCAGTACCTCGTGATCCCACTGCTATGCTGTTGCTGCCAGTGGTGCTGGCGCCTTGGGCACCATGTCATGTGCAGCTGCTCCTTGAGGCAGCACCTCCTGATCCCACTGTTTTGCTGCTGCCGCTGGTGGTGCTGGCGCTTCGGGCGCCGCACTGAGTGCAGCTGGTAAGTGAGGCAGTACCTTTTGATAGTGCTGCTCTGTTGCTGCTCCCAGTGGTGCTTGCGTCTCGGGCGCCGCACCGGGTGCAGCTGCTGCAAGAGGTAGCACCTCCTGGTCCCGCTGCTGTGCTGCTGCTTTCTGTGGTGCTGGCACCTCAGGTGCCGCGCCGGGTGCAGCTGAAGTGAGAGGCAGGACCTCATGCTCCCGCTGCTCTGCTGTAGCTGCTAGTGGTTCTGGCGTCTTGGGTACAGTGCCAGGTGCAATTGCTGCAAGAGGCAACACCTTCTGGTCCTGTTACTATGCTGCTGCTGCCGGTGGTGCTAATGCCTCATGCACCGTGCCAGGTGCAGCTGTTGGAAGAGGCAGCACCTCCTGATCCTGCTCCTCCGCTGCTGCTACCGGTGGTGTCGGCACCTCATGCGCCACACCGGGTGCAGCTGCTGCAAGAGGCAGCACCTCCTGATCCCGCCGCTCTACTGCTACTGCCAGTGGTGCTCGCGCCTTTGGCACCTCGTGGGGTGCAGCTGCTGCAAGAGGCAGCACATCCTGGTCCCGGTGTTGGACTCCCCTGGATCGGAGGCTTGGTGATGCTGCAGCCAACAAAAATGAACCCAGTGCATGTTCAGCATTTGCCTGTGGTGGTGCGCGCTGATCATCCGTCGTACTTGGTGCAGCTGTTACGTGGGGTCCCTGCATGTGCTTCTGGCATATTGCTACTGCTGCTGATGGGATGGGTGCTTCCTGCGCCACACCTGTCATGGCTCTTGCGAGAGTTGGCTCCCTCCAATCCTGCTGTTCTGCTTCCCCACTTGGTGGAGCTGTTGCAGGCAGTACCCGGTGTTGTTCATGCTCTGTTGCCGCTGCTGGTGGTGCGAGCACCTTGGACACCCCACTTGCCGTAGCTTGCCAAAGAGACAGCTCCTTTTGGCCCTCTGCCGCTGGTCCTCTTGGTGCCACTTCTGCCACAGGAGGTTGCCGAATAGGGAGCTTGTCTTTCTCGACTCGGTGTCGCTTTCTGGTTTTGGCTTGTGACGGCATTTGAGTGCAACCTGCCAGTTCCATTGCTGCCTTTTCTTGTTGCTCCTGTCGCCGTGACGTCCTGCCTGCCCCGACCTTCTGCTCGTGTGGCTTGATGTCCTCCTGTGCCGGGACAGGCACCCCAATACCCATCGAATAAAGCCGGGTCCCTCTGACCAAAGCCTTAGGTGGGACGGTTGCTGTTGCTGCACATGGTGTCGTTAGGGGTGGGGCAAGGCGTCGCGGACGATGGGGAGAATGTTGTGTACTTGCGATGGTGGCCGCCACTTCCTCAATGTCATCATTGGCGGTGATATGGGGGGGGTGTTGCCCAGCTGCAATGTCCTGCCATCGAACCCGCAGCTTCTCAAGCCGTTCGCGACTCACTATGATATTTGAGGTGTGGTGACCCTTGAGCTATACATAAACCCCATCTACTGCCCAGACCTGGTAACACTGGTCGAGCAACGTTGCTTCGTTGTGACGCCGCTTTCCAACTTCCTCCCCTTTGGACCGAACACCATCACTGACTTGGAAGTCCTTGAGCATGAAGCGAGTATTAGCAAGATCCACCCCCTCCCTTTTGCTGCGACTGAACCAAGGGTGCGAGCCTCCTCCGGGCACTTGCAAAGCCATGCACCGCGTTGCTTCATGAACTCTGCCTCATCCTTGACTGTCGCAAATTCTTTGCATGAGGGCATCGGTGCATCGGGCATGAGAGGCAAGATGGCCATAGTCCAATGTTGTTGTCCATGGCGCAGCATGTAGGGTGAGAAACTGGCAGAAGAGTGTGGTGTGATGTTGTATTTGTAGACAAAGTCCTACGGTCGCTTGTCCCAAGGCTCATTGTGATCCGACAGTTTTCTGATGGTCTGCATGATGGCCTCGTGCATGCTCTTGACCTGGCCCTGCGCATGTGGCCGGTAAGGCGCCCCATTGTCAATTTCAATGTTGAAGTATGCTGCCACCTTGGCAAACCTGCCACTAGAGTTTGAATCATTGTCGCACTGAACAACCCTGCAGCCGCCTCCACGGTAGATGACCTCCTCCTTGAGAAATTTAGTAGCATGGGTTGTGTCTGCTTTAGGTACCGGCCAAGCCATGACCCACTTGGTCATGTGGTTGATACCCAGGATCCAATGGACGTTGCCGTATTTGGTGGGACAGAGGAGTCCGTGAAAGTCAATGACCACCCATTCCATGGGGGCTCCGATGCGGGCACAGACGAAGCGGGGCTGATGAATGCCTTGGCGAGTGCACTGAAGGAGACAAGTGCCACATGTGGCGACCATGCTTTTTAAGTCCCACCCAATAGACTTGGGGCACCAGGTTGTCGTACACCGTGGCAAAGCGGGCATGCACCCGCTCATGCTCTTGCATGATCAGTTTGACACGCAGGGCAAGGGGAGTACACCAGCGCATCCTGTAGGTTTCATCTTTACGTCTCCAGTGTCATCCCTGTAGCGATTCAGGTGGCTCCAAAGACCTTCAATAAGTAGAAGCACGGTGTGGCTACCATGCATAATGACTAACCAAAGTAGGCATATGGCACTGACCATGAACAAAGAAATTCAGTATATGTCGTCAACATTCACAACTCATGATACGAGTCACAAGTGGTCAGAAGGGGAGGTAATGGGTTGGGAATACCCGTTTTTAACTAGCAAGTACAAAGAAATTCAATTAGCAGTGGCACGGTGTGGCTACCATGCTCAATGACCAGCCAAAGTAGGCATGTCTCAGTGACCATGACCAAAAGAAGTCACTATGTGTCATCAACTTCGCCAACTCATAGTACAACTCACAAATGGTTAGAGGGGAAACAATGGTTTGGGAATACTAGTTATAAACTAGCAAGTACAAAGAAACTTGATTAGCAGTGGCAAATTGTGGCTACCATGCACAATGACCAGCCAAAAAAGGCTTATGGCACTGACCATGACCAACGAATTTCACTATGTGTGGTCAAAGTTGACAAACCATAGTACGTGTCACAAATGGTCAGAAGAGGAAAGCACTGGTTTTGAAATACAAGTCATCAACTAGCCAGTACAAAGACCTTGAATAAGTTGTGGCACGGTGTGGCTACCACGCACAATGAGCAACCATTGTAGGAATATGTCACTGACCATGACCAAATGATTTCACAATGTAAGGTCAACGTTGACAACTCATAATACGAGTCACAGATAGTCAGAGGGGCAAACAATGGTTCAAAAATACTGGTTATCAACTAGGAAGTACAAAGACCTTTAATGAGTAGAAGCACGATGTCACTACCATGCACAATGACCAACCAAAGCTAGAATATGTCACTGGCCATACCAAAAATAGTTCACTATGTGTGGTCAACGCTGACAACTCATATCACAAGACACAAATGGTAAGACGGGGATGCACTGGGTTTGGAATACTGGTTATCGAGAAGCGAGTACAAAGAACTTTAGTAGGAATTAGCACAGTGGGACTACCATGCACAATGACTAACCAAAGTAGGCATATGGCACTGACCATGACCGAAGAATTTAACTATATGTTGTCAACGTTGACAACTCATAATACAAGTCACAAATGGTCAGAAGGGGAAACAATTATTTGGGAATACCAGTCACGAACTAGCAAGTACAAAGAACTTCAATTAGTAATCGCACGGTGTGGCTACAATGCACAATGACCAACTAAAGTAGGCAAATGTCAGTGACCATGACCACAGAATATCACTATGTGTTGTCGACGTTGACAACTCATGAAACGAGTCACAAACGGTCATACAGGGAAAAATGGTTTTGACAAAGTATTTTTCGTCTAGAAAGTATAAACACCTTCAATTAGTAGTGGCACGGCGTGGCTACCATGCACAATGACCACCCAAAGCAGGCATGTGTCACTAGCCATGAGCAAAGAATTTCACGACATGTGGTCAACGTTGAAAACTCATAACAAGCGTCACAAATGGTCAAAGTGGGGAGAAATGGTTTGGAAACACTAGTTATCGACTAGCAAGTACAAGGAGCTTTAATGAGTAGTGGCACGGTATGGCTACCATGCACTATGACCAGACCAAAGGCGGCATATATCACTGACCATGACCAAAGAAACTCACTATGTGTGGTCAAAATTGATAACTCATAAGACGAGTCACAAATGGTCAGAGGGTGGAACAATGGCTTAGGAATACTAGTTTCTGACTAACAAGTACTAAGACATTCAGTGAGTAGTGGCATGCTGTGGCTATCATGCACAATGACCAACCAAAGTAGGCATATGTCACTGGCCATGACCAAATGATTTCACTGTGTTTGGTCAACGTTGACAACTCATAGTACAAGTTAGAAACTGTCAGCGGGGGAAACAATGGTTTGGAAATACTAGTTATCGACTAGCAAGTAGAAAGACTCTAGATGCGTAGTGGCACAGTGTGACTACCATGCACAATGACCATCCAAAGTTGGCATGTGTCAGTGACCATAACCAAAGACATTCACTATGTCTTGTTAAGGTTGCCAGCTCATAATACGAGTCACAAATGGCCAAAGGGGGAAACAATGAATTGAGAACAATAGTTATCAACTAGCCAGTACAAATACCTTCAATTATTAGTGGAACAGTGTGGCTACCATGCACAATGACCAACCAAAGCAGGCATATGTCACTGACCATGACCAAAGAATTTCACAATGTGTGGTCAGCGATGAAAAATCATAATACGTGTCACAAATGGTCACAGGGGGAAACAATGATCCTGGAATACAAGTCATAGACTAGCCAGTACAAATACCTTTAATGATTAGTGGCACGGTGCGGATACTACGCACAATGACCAACCAGTGTAGGCATATGTCACTGACCATGACCAAATAATTGCACAACGTGTGGTCAACGTTGACAACTCATAGTATGATTTACAAATGGTCACAGGGGAAAATTATGGTTTTGCAATACAAGCCATCCACTAGCCAATACAAAGACCTTCAATAATTAGTGGCATGGTGTGGGGCTTCCATGCACAATGACCAACCAAAGCAGGCATATGACACTGACCATGATGAAAGAATTTCACTATGTGTGGTCAACGTTGAAAAATCAGAATAGGAGTCACAAATAGTCAGAGGGGCAAACAATGGTTGGGAAATACTGGTTATCAACTGGCAAGTACAAAGACATTCAATAAGTGGTAGCAACGGTGTGGCCGCCATGCACAATAACCCACCAAAGTTGGCATAAGTCACTGACCATAACCAAAGAATTTCATTATGTGTGGTCAACGTTGACGGCTCTTTAAACGAGACACAAATGGTCAGATGGGGAAACACAGGGTTGGGAAAACTGGTTAACAACAAGCAAGTGCAAAGACTTTCAATTATAAGTAGCACGGTGTGGCTACCATGCACAATGACTAACCAAAGTAGGCATGTGGCACTTACCATGACCAAGGAATTCAACTATATGTTGTCAACGTTGACAACTCATAATACGAGTCAAAAATGGTCATAGGGGGGAACAATGGTTTGGAAATACTAGTTATCGATTAGCAAGTACAAAGAGATTTAATAAGTAATGGCACGGTGAACCTACCATGCACTTTGACCAACCAAAGTGGGCATATGTCACTCACCATGACCTAAGAAACTCACTATGTGTGGTCAACGTTCATAACTCGTAAGATGAGTCACAAATGGTTAGAGGGTAAAACAATGGTATAGAAACACTAGTTTCCGACTAGCAAGTACCAAGACCTTCAAATAGCAGTGGCACAATGTGGATTATGCACAATTTCCAACCAAAGTAGGAATATGTCACTGACCATGACCAGATAATTTCACTTTAGGTAGTCAATGCTGACATCTCATAGTTTCTGTCAGAAATGGTCAAAGGGGGAAACAATGGTTTGGAAATACTAGTTATCCACTAACAAGTAGAAAGACCCTGAATACGTTGTGAGAGAGTGTGACTACCATGCACAATGACCATCCAAAGTAGTCATATGTCAGTGACCATGACCAAATCAATTCACTATGTGTCGTCCAAGTTGCCAGCTCATAAACTTGTCACAAATGGCCAGCAGGGGAAACAATGTTCTGGGAGAACTCATTTTCAAATAGCAATTACAAAGACATTAAATGAATAGTGGCAAAGTGTGGCTACCATGCACCATGACCAACCAAAGTAGGCATATGTCACTGACTATGAGCAAAGAATTTCACCATGTGTGGTCAACATTGAAAAATCATAATACATGTCACAAATGGTCACAAGGGGGAGACAATGGTTTTGGAATACCATTCGTCAACTAGCCAGTACTAAGACATTCAATAAGTAGTTGCACAGTGTGGCTATCACGAACCATGGCCAACCAATGTGCGCACATGTCATTGGCCATGACCGAATAACTTCACAATGTGTGGTCAACGTGGACAACCCATAACACGAGTCACAAATGGTCAGAGGGGGAAACAATGATTTTGGAATACAAGTTGTTGACTAGCCAGTACAAAGACCTTCAACACATAGTGGCACGGTGTGGCTACCATGAACAATGACCAACCAAGGCATGTATATGTCACTGACCATGACCAAAGAATTTCACAGTGTGTGGTCAACACGCCTAATCATAATGCGCGTCACAAATAGTCAGAAGGGCAAACAAAGACTTGAAAATACTGGTTATCATCTAGGAAGTACAAAGAGCTTCTATGAGTAGTGGCATGATGTGGCTACCATGAACAATGACCAGCGAAAGTTAGCATTTGTCGCTGGCCATAACCAAACATCTTACTATGTGTGGTCAACGTTGACGACTCATATTACAAGACATAAATGGTTGGACGTGGAAACACAGGGTTGGGAATTCTGGTTATTGAGAAGAGAGTAAAAAGAACTTTAATAAAAATTAGCATGGTGTGGCTACCATGCAGAATGACTAACCAAAGTAGGCACATGGCACTGACCATGACCAAAAGAATTCAGCTATATGTTGTCAACGTTGAAAACTCATAATACAAGTCACAAAGGGTCAGAAGGGGAAAAAATGGTTTGGGAATACCAGTCATTTACTAGAAAGTACAAATAACTCCAATTAGTTGTGGCACGGCGTGGCTACAATGCACAATGACCAACCAAAGTAGGCATATGTCAGTGACCATGACCAAAAGATATCACTATGTGTTGTCAACGCTGACAACTCATAATACGAGTCACAAATGGTCAGAGGAGGTAAAATGGTTTTGAAAAAATATGATTTTTCTAGCAAGTACAAAAACCTTCAATAAGTAGTGGCACGGCATGGCTACCATGCAAAATGACCACCCAGGGTAGGCATATGTCAATAACCATGACCAAAGAATTTCACTGTCTGTGGTCAACGTTGACAAATCATAATAGGTGTCACAAATGGTCACAAGGGGGAAACAGTGGTTTTGGAATAAAATTCATTGAATAGCCAGTACAAATACCTTTAGTAAATAGTGGCACGGTGTGGCTACCACGCACAATGACCGATCAATGTAGGCATATGCTACTGACCATGACCAAATAATCGCACAATGTGTGGTCAACGTTGACAACTCATGACATGACTCATAGATAGTTAGAGGGGAAAAATATGGTTTTGGAATACAAGTCATTGAATAGCCAGTACAAAGACCTTCAATAAGTAGTAGCACGGTGTGGCTACCATGCACAATGACCAACCAAAGCGGGCATATGTCACTGACCATGACCGAAGAATTTAAGTATGTGTGGTCAACATTGCCAAATCAGAATCCAAGTCACAAATAGTTAGAGGGGAAAAAATGGTTGGAAAATACTGGTTATCAACTAGCAAGTACAAAAACATTCAATAAGTAGTAGCACGTGTGGCTACCATGCACAATGAACAGCCAAAGTTGGCATAGATCACAGACCATAACCAAAGAATTCCACTATGTGTGGTCAACGTTGACGACTCATAATATGAAACACAAATGGTCAGATGGGGAAACACTGGGCAGGGAATACTGGTTAACAACTAGCAAGTACAAAGAATGTCAATAAGAAGTAGCATTGTGTGGCTACCATGGACAATGACTAACCAAAGTAGGCATATGGCACTGACCATGACCAAAGAATTTAACTATATGTTGTCAACGTTGACAACTCATAATACGAGTCACAAATGGTCAGAAGGGGAAAGAATGGTTTGAGAATACCACTTATTCAATAGCAAGTACAAAGAACTTCAATTAGTAGTGGCATGGTGTGGCTACCATGCACAATGACCAACCAAAGTAGGCATATGCCAGTGACCATAAGCGAAGAATATCATTATGTGTGGTCAAGGTTTAAAACTCATAACATGAGTCACAAACGGTCACAGGCGGAAGGAATGGTTTGAAAATAGTATATTTCGTCCAGAAAGTACAATGACCTTCCATACGTAGTGGCAAGGCGTGGCTGCCGTGTACAATGACCACCCAAATTAGGCATATGTCACTAGTCATGACCAAATAGTTTACATATGCATGGTCAACGTTGACAACTTACATTACAAGTCACAAATGGTCGAGGGGGGGGGGACAATGGTTTGGATATACTAGTTATTGACTAAAAATTACAAATAGCTTTAATGAGTAGTGGCACCGTGTGACTACCATGCACTACAACCAAACAAAGTAGGCATATGTCACCGACAATGACCAAAGAAACTCACAAAGTGTGGTCAATGCTGATAACTCACAATACGAGTCATAAGTGGTCAAAGGGTGCAACAATGTGTTAGGAGCACTAGTTTTCCATTAGCAAGTACTTCAATAAGTAGTGGCACGGTGTGGCTACCATGCAGGATGACCAACCAAAGTATGCATGTGTCACTGACCATGACCAGATGATTTCACTATGTGTAGTGAACGTTGAGAATTCATAGTGCAATTCACAAATGACCAGAGGGGAAAACAATGATTTGGTAGTACTAGTTCTCGACTAGCAAGTAGAGAGACCTTGAATACGCAGTGGCATGGTGTGACTACCATGCACAATGACCACACCGTGCCATCTATTACGGACCACTACTAGGTGGTTATTGTGCATGGTAGTCACACCATGCCGCTATGTGTTCATTGTCTTTCTACTTGCTAGTCGATAACTATGATTTCCAAACCATTGTTCCCCCCTCTGACCATTTGTGGCTTTTACTATGAGTTGTCAGCGTTGACCACACATAGTGAGATGATTTGGTCATGGTCAGTGACATATGCCTTCTTGGTTTGTAATTGTGCATGATAGCCACACCGTGCTACTTCTTTCTGAAGGTCTCAGTACTTCCTAGTCGGAAACTAGTGGTCCTAAACCATTGTTCCACCCTCTGACCAGTTGTGACTTGTCTTATGAGTTATCAACGTTGACCACACATAGTGAGTTTCCCTGGTCATGGTCAATGACATATGCCTACTTTGGTTGGTCATAGTGCATGGTAGCCACATCCTGCCACCTCTTATTGAAGTTCTTTGTACTTTCTAGTCAATAACTATAATTTCCAAACCATTGTTCCTCCCCTTGGGCCATATGTGACTCCTATTATGAGTTTTCAACGTTGACCACACATATTGAAATTGGTCATGGCTAATGACATAGGCCTACTTGGGTGGTCATTGTGTATGCTAGCCACGCCATGCCACAACTTATTAAAGGTCTTTGTATTTGCCAGAAAAACTTATCATTTCCAAACCAATGTTTCTTCCTTTGACCGTTTGTGACACCTATTATGAGCCGTCAGTGTTTACCACACATAGTGATGTTCTTTTGTCATGGTCACTAACATATACCTACTTGGGTTGGTCATTGTGCATGGCAGCCACGCCTTGCCACTGCTAATTTAAGTTCTTTGTACTTGCTAGTTGATAAATGGTACTCGCAAACCATTGTTTCACCTTCTGACCATTTGTGACTCGTATTATGAGTTGTCAACTTTGACAACATGTAGTTGAATTCGTTGGTCATGGTCAGTGCCATATGCCTACTTTGGCTAATCATTGTGCATGGTAACCACATTGTGCTACTTCTTATTGAAGCTGTTTGTACTTGCGATTTGATAACCATTATTCCGAACCCAATGTTTTCCCGTCTAGCCATTTGTGTCTCGTATGATGAGTTGTCAATGTTGACCACACATAGTGAAATTCTTTGGTTATGGTCTGTGACATATGCCAACTTTGGTTGGTCATTATGCATAGTAGCCACACCATGCTACTACTTATTGAAGGTCTTTGTACTTGCTACTTGATCACTAGTATTTCCCCTTCTGACAATCTGTGACTCAGATTATGAGTTGTCAACGTTGACAACATATAGTTGAATTCTTTGGTCATGGTCAGTGCCATATTCCTACTTTGGTTAGTCGTTGTGCATGGTAGCCACACAGTGCTACTTCTTGTTGAAGGTATTTGTACTTAATAGTCTATAACAAGTATTCCCAACCAAGTCTTTCCCCAGCTGACCATTTGTGTCTCCTACCATGAGTTGTCCACGTTGACCACACATATTGAGTTTATTTGGTTTTGGTAGTGGCACAGTGTGGATTATGCACAATGTCCAACCAAAGTAGGAATATGTCACTGACCAGGACCAAATAATTTCATTAGTCAACGTTCACAACTCATAGTTGCTGTCAGAAATGGTCAAAGGGGGAAACAATGGTTTGGAAATACTAGTTATCCACTAGCAAGTAGAAAGACCCTGAATACGTAGTGACACAGTGTGACTACCATGCACAACGACCATCCAAAGTAGTCATATGTCAGTGACCATGACCGAATAAATTCACTATGTGTCGTCCAAGTTGCCAGCTCATGAAACAAGTCACAGATGGTCAGCAGGAGAAACAATGGTTTGGGAGTACTCATTTTCAACTAGCAATTACAAAGACATTCAATAAGTAGTCGCACAGCGTGGCTACCATGGACAATGACCAACCAAAGTAGGCATATGTCACTGACCATGACCAGAATGTTGCACTATGTGTGGTCAACATTGAAAAGTCATAATACATGTCACAAATGGTTACAAATGGGAGACAATGGTTTTGGAATACCATTCATCGACTAGCCAGTACTAAGACATTCAATAAGTAGTGGCACAGTGTGGCTATCACAAACAATGGCCAACCAATGAACGCACATGTTGTTGGCCATGACCGAATAATTTCACAATGTGTGGTCAACGTTGACAACTCATAAAACAAGTCACAAATGGTCAGAGGGGGAAACAATGATTTTGGGATACAAGTTGTTGACTAGCCAGTACAAAGGCCTTCAATACTTAGTGGCACAGTGTGGCTACCATGCACGATGACCAACCAACGCAGTTTTATATCACTGACCATGACCAAAGAATTTCACTGTGTGTGGTCAACACGCCAAATCATAACATGCGTCACAAATATTCAGAGGGGCAGACAATGGCCTGAAAACACTGGTTATCAACTAGGAAGAACAAAGACCTTCTATTAGTAGTCGCATAATGTGGCTACCATGCACAATGACCACCAAAAGCTAGCATATGTCGCAGGCCATAACCAAAAACTTCACTATGTGTAGTCAACGTTGACGACTCATATTACAAGACACAAATGGTTAGACGCAGAAACACTGGGTTGCAAACTCTGGTTATCGAGAAGCGATTGTGAAGAACTTTAACAAAAGATAAGCACGGTGTGGCTACCATGCACAATGACTAACCAAAGTAGGCACATGGAACTGACCATGACCAAAGAATTCAACTATATGTTGTCAATGTTGACAACTCATAATACAAGTCACAAAGGGTCAGAAGGGGAAACAATGGAATACGAGTCATTTTCTACCAAGTACAACGAACTTCAATTAGTAGCGGCACGGCGTGGCTACAATGCACAATAACCAACCAAAGTAGGCATATGTCATTGACCATGACAAAACAATATCACTATGTGTTGTCAACGCTGACAACTCATAACACGAGTCACAAACGGTCAAAGGAGGTAAAATGGTTTGGAAGAAATATGTTTTTGTCTAGCAAGTACAAACACCTTCAATAAGTAGTGGAACGGCGTGGCTACCATGCACAATGACCATCCAAAGTAGGCATATTTCACTAGCCATGACCGAAGAATTTCACTATATGTGGTCAACATTGACAACTCATTATGCGCGTCACAAATGGTCAAAGCGGGGGAACAATGGTTTGGAACATCTAGTTATCAACTGGCAAGTACAAAGAGCTTTAATAAGTACTGGCATGATGTGCCTACCATGCAGTGTGACCAAACCAAAGGAGACATGTATCACTGACCATAACCAAAGAAACTCACAAAGTGTGGTCAGCGTTGATAACTCATAAGACGAGTCACAAATGGTCAAAGGGTGGAACAATGTTTCAGGAACACTAGTTTCAGACTAGCAAGTGCTAAGACCTTAAAAAAGTAGTGCCACAGTGTGGCTATCTTGCACAATGACCAACCAAATTAGGCATATGTCACTGGCAATGACCAAAGAATTCCACTATGTGTGGTCACCGTTGACAACTCGTAGTACAAGTAAAAAATTGTCAGAGGGGGGAAATAATGGTTTCAAAATACTAGTTATTGACTAGCAAGTAGAAAGACCCCGAATACGTAGTGCCACAGTGTGAATACCATGCACACTGACCATCCAAAGTAGGCATATGTCAGTGACCATGACCAAAGAATGTCACTATGTGTGGTCCACTTTGACAACTCATAACATGAGTCACAAATGGTCAGAGAGGGAAATGATGGTTTGTGAATACTATGTATTGACTAGCAAGTACAAAGACCGTCACTATGTAGTGGCACAGTGTGGCTACCATGCATAGTAACCATGACCCAAGAAATTCACTTTGTGTTGTTAACGTTGCCAACTCATAATACGAGTCACAAATAACCAGAGGGGGAAACAATGGGTTCCAAATACTAATTATCAACTAGCAAGCAAATACCTTCAATTAGTTGTGGCAAAGTGTGGCTACCATGCACAATGACCAACCAAAGTAGGCATATGTCACTAACCATGACCAAAGAATTTCACTATCTGCGGTCAACGTTGACAAATCATTATAGGTGTCAGAAATGGTCACAAGGGGGAAACAATGGTTTCGGAATACCAGTCAGTGACTAGCCAGTACAAACATCTGTAATAAATATTGGTACGGTGTGGTTACCACGCACAATGACCGATCAATGTATGCATATGTCACTGACCATGACCAAAAAATTGCACAATGTGTGGTCAACGTTGACAACTGATAATATGATTCACAGATGATCAAAGGGGAAAATTATGGTTTTGGAATACAAGTCATTGACTAGCCAGTACAAAGACCTTCAATAAGTAGTAGCAAGGTGTGGCTACCATGCACAATGAACAACCAAAGCGGGCATATGTCAGTGACCATGACCAAAGAATTTAACTATGTGTGGTCAATGTTGCCAAATCAGAATCCAAGTCACAAATAGTCAGAGGGACAAACAATGGTTGGAAAATACTGGCTATCAACTAGCAAGTATGAAGACATTCAATAAGTAGTAGCACGGTGTGGCTACCATGCACAATGATCAACCAAAGTTGGCATGTCACTGAACATAGCCAAAGAATTTCACTATGTGTGGTCAACGTTGACGACTCATAATACGAGACACAAGTGGTCAGATGGGGAAACACTGGGTTGGGAGTACTTGTTAACAACTAGCAAGTACAAATACTTTCAATAAGAAGTAGCACGGCATGGCTACCATGCAAAATTACTATTCAAAGTAGGCATATGGCACTAACCATGACCAAAGCATTAAACTATATGTTGTCAACGTTGACAACTCGTAATACGAGTCACAAATGGTCAGAAGGGGAAGCAATCGTTTGAGAATACCAGTTATTCACTAGCAAGTACAAAGAACTTCAATTTGTAGTGGCATGGTATGGCTACCATGCACAATGACCAACCATAGTAGGCATATGCCAGTGACCATAAGCAAAGAATATCATTATGTGTGGTCAAGGTTGACAACTCATAATACGAGTCACAAACGGTCACAGGCGGAAGGAATGGTTTGAAAAAAATACTTTTTGTCTAGCAAGTACAAATATCTTCCATAAGTAGTGGAACGGTGTGGCTACCGTGTACAATGACCACTCAAAGTAGGCATATGTCACTAGCCATGACCAAATAATTCAACTATGTGTGGTCAACGTTGACAACTCACAATACAAGTCACAAATGGTCAAGGAGGGGGGGGGGGGGGG
>SZWC01011353.1:33177-78490 GCA_023375785.1 Penium margaritaceum
TCAAGGAGGGGGGGGGGGTGGGCAATTGTTTGGATATACTAGTTATCGACTAGCAAGTACAAATAGCTTTCATAAGTAGTGGCACCGTGTGGCTCCATGCACTATAACCAACCAAAGTAGGCATATGTCACTGACAATGACCAAAGAAACTAACAAAGTGTGGTCAACTTTGATTAATCACAATACGAGTCACAAGTGATCAGAGGGTGGAACAATGTGTTAGGAACACTAGTTTTCCACTAGCAAGTACTAAGACCTTCAATAAGTAGTGGCACGGTGTGGCTACCATGCACGATGACTAACCAAAGTATGCATATGTCACTGACCATGACCAAATAGTTTCACCATTTGTGGTCAACGTTGAAAATTCCTCGTACAAGTCACAAATGGTCAGAGGGGGAAACAATGGTTTGGTAATACTAGTTATTGACTAGCAAGTAGACAGATCCTGAATACGCAGTGGCACGGTGTGACTACCATGCAAAATGACCACACCTTGCCATCTATTACGGACCACTACTAGGTGGTCATTGTGCATGGTAGTCACACCATGCCACTACGTGTTCATTGTCTTTGTAATTGCTAGTAAATAACTGTTATTTCCATACCATTTCTTCCCCCTCTGACCATTTGTGACTTTTACTATGATTTATCAACCTTGATCACACATAGCAAGATTATTTGGTCATGGCCAGTGCCATGTGCCTTCTTGGTTGGTCATTGTGCATGATAGCCACACCATACCACTTCATACTGAATGTCTTTGTACTTCCTAGTCGGAAACTCGTGGTCCTAAACCATTGTTCCACCCTCTGACCAGTTGTGGCTTGTCTTGTGAGTTATCAAAGTTGAACACACATAGTGAGTTTCCTTGCTCATGGTCAATGACATATGCCTACTTTGGTTGGTCATAGTGTATGGTAGCCACATCGTGCCACTACTTATGAAAGCTCTTTGTAATTGCTAGTAAATGAATATTTTTTCCAAACCATCCCCCCCCCCCTTTGACCATATGTGACTCCTACTATGAGTTTTCAACGTCGACCACACATATTGAAATTCATTGGTCATGGCTAGTGACATGAGCCTACTTGGGTGGTCATTGTGCATGCTAGCCACGCCGTGCCACAACGTTTTCAAGGTCTTTGTATTTGCTAGACAAAAAATACTATTTCCAAACCAATGTTTCCCCTCTGACAGTTTATGACTCCCATTATGAGCTGTCAGTGTTGACCACACATAGTGATGTTCTTTCGTCATGGTCACTGACGTATGCCTACTTGGGTTGGTCATTGTGCATGGTAGCCACACCGGGCCACTGCCAATTGAAGTTCTTTGTACTTGCTAGTTAATGAATAGTACTCCAAAACCATTGTTCCACCTTATGACCATTTGTGACTCGTATTATGAGTTGTCAACTTTGACAACATGTAGTTGAATTCTTTCGTCATGATCAGTGCCATATGCCTACTTTGGCTAATCATTGTGCATGGTAACCACACTGTGCTACTTCTTATTGAAGCTATTTGTACTTGCTAGTCAATAACCATTATTCCAAACCCAATGTTTCCCCGTCTAGCCATTTTTGTCTCGTATGATGAGTCGTCAATGTTGACCACACATAGTGAAATTCTTTGGTTATGGTCAGTGACATATGCCAATTTGGTTGGTCATTATGCCTGGTAGCCACACCATGCTACTACTTATTGAAGGTATTTGTACTTGCTAGTTGATAACTAGTATTTTCCAACCATTGTTTGCCCCTCTTACTATTTGTGACTCGTATTATTATTTGGCAACATTGAACACACCCAGTGAAATTGTTTGGTTATGGTCAGTAACATGCCTAAATTCGTTGGTCATTGTGCGTGGTAGCCACATCGTGCCACTTCTTATTGAAGGTTTTTGTGCTGGCTAGTCGATGATTTTTTAAAAAAAAACCATTGTTTCCCCCTTCTCGTTATTTGTGACATGTATTTTGATTTGTCAACGTTGACCATACATAGTGAAATTCTTTGGTCATGGTCTGTGACATCTGCATACTTTGGTTGACCATTGTGCATGGTAGCCATGCTGTACCTCTACTAATTGAAGGTATTTTAACTTGCTAGTTGATAACTAGTATTCCCAGACCATTGTTTCCCCTCTGACCATTTGTGACTCGTATCATGAGTTGGCAAAGTTGACGACACATACTAAATTTCTTTGGTCGTGGTCACTAACATACGCCTACTTTGGATGGTCACTGTGCATGGTAGTCACACTGTGCCACTACGTATTCAGGGTCTTTCTACTTGGTAGTCAATAACTAGTTTTTCCAAACCATTTATTTCCCCCCTGGCCATTTGTGACTTGTACTATGATTTGTCAACGTTGACCACACATGGTGTAATTAGTTGGTCATGTTCAGTGACATATGCCTACTTTGGTTGGTTATTGTGCATGGTAGCCACACCATGCCACTACTTGTTGAAGGTCTTAGTACTCACTAGTTTGAAACTAGTATTCCTAAACAATTGTTCCACCCTCTGACCATTTGTGACTCATCGTATGAGCTATCAACGTTGACTACACATAGTGAGTTTCTTTGGTCATGGTCACTGACATATGCCTAACTTGGTTGGTCATAGTGCATTGTAGCCACACCGTGCCACTACCTACTAAAGCTCTTTGTACTTTCTAGTCGATAACTAGTATTTCCAAACCATTGTTTTCCTCTTTGACCATATGTGACTCGTATTATGAGTTGTCTACGTGACCGCACATAGTTGAACTCTTTGGTCATGGCTAGTGATATATGCCTACTCTGGGTGGTCATTGTACATGGTAGCCATGCCATGCCACTGCTTATTCAAGGTCTTTGTACCTGGTAGACAAAACATACTATTTCTAATCCATTATCTTCCCCTCCAACGGTTTGTGGCTCGTATTATGGGCTTTCAGCTTTGACCACACATAGTGATATTATTTCGTCATGGTCACGAACACATGCCTACTTTGGTCAGTTATCGTGCTTGATAGCCACACCGTGCCACTAACAATCGAAGTTCTTTGTACTTGATGCTTAATAACTGGTTTTCCCGAACCATTGTTTCCCCTTCTAACTATTTGTGACCCGTGTTATGAGATGTCAACGTTGACGACATATAGTTGAATTCTATGGTCATGGTCAGTGCCATATGCCTACTTTTGCTAGTCAATGTGCATGGTAGCCACACCGTGCTACTTCCTATCTAAGGTATTTGTACTTGATAGTCAATAACTAGTATTCCCGACCCAATGTTTCCCAATTTGACCTTTTGTGTCTCGTATGATGAGTTGTCAACGTTGACCAGACATAGTGCAATTCAATGGTTATGGTCAGTGACATGTGCCAACTTTGGTTGGTCATTATACATGGTAGCCACACAATGCTACTACTTCTTTAATGTCATTGTACTTGCTACTTTATACCCAGTATCTTCGAACCATTCTTTTCCCCTCTGACTATTTGTAACTCGTATTATGATTTTTCAACGTTGACCGCACATTATGAAATGTTTTGGTCATTGTTAGTGACATATGCCTACATTTGTTGGTCAATGTGCGTGGTAGCCACACCGTGCCAATGCTTATTAAAGTTCTTTGTACTGGCTAGTTGATGACTTGTATTCCAAAACCATTGTTTCCCCCTTTCTGACCATTTGTGACACGTGTTATAATCTGTCAACGTTGACCACACATACTAAGCTTCTTTGGTCATGGTCAATGACATATGCCTGCTTTTGTTGGTCATTGTGCATGATAGCCACACTATGCCACTACTCATTGAAGGTCTTTGTACTTGCTAGTTGATAACCAGTATTTTCAAACCATTGTTGCTCCCACTGACCATTTTTGACTCGTGTTATGAGTTGGCAACGTTGACGACACATAGTGAATTCCTTTGGTCATGGTCACTGACCAGGGGACGAGGAACAGCTCTTTCCATGTTGGACAGGACCCTCGAGCCCCAATGGGACTAGGCTCTATCCATTTCTAGAAGGTGGTATGACCCCAAGTCCGTTCTCTCACGATTGCACCATTGCCATAGGCGATCATCGGATGGAGGGGTATGCAGCAAAACCAACTGAAACTTTTGACAACGGTCGCAGTCAGCAGCCTCATCAGCCTCATTGACCTCAACGAAGCAGAGTAGCAGCAAAGCAGAGAAGACAAGAAACCGCCAAAAATGGCGGATCCCACTCAAGCCCGTCTTGAAGGGTATGTCAGAATTCACGGGATAGGTTTTCCCCTTGTGGAAATGGCAGTTTGAGATTGTCATGAACGTGCGTGGCTACCTCAACATCCTAACAGGGATCGAGACAGCACCAGTCAATGCGACCGTGAGGACGTATGCGGCTGACCGTGCAGCATGGAAAATGAAGAACAACATGGCTCTTGCCATTATTGTGACGTCCATCAACGAGACTTAACACTCCCACATCACAGTATGCACGTTGGCTGCCAAAGCCTACGCAAAGATCTCACACGTGCATCAATGGAATGCCCTAGCAAACTGACTCTTCATCTTCAAAAGGTTGATGTTGATGAGGGTGAGCAAAGGAGAATCGATACCCGCATTTTTGCAGTCATTTGACAATGTGCTACAGGAGGTCCAACAAATGGAATGGAATCTTGACTCTAACATGCGTGCCATGATCCTTCTAGTGGCGTTGCCACAAAGCCGGGGATCCTTGATCACCGTATTTTGTGGTTGGAAGGAGGCAGATCTGACGTATGAGGCTGTCACCGAACACGACCGGAATGAGTCGATGCGACGCAGTGGCAGTGAGGCAAACATCTCAGCCTATGCCTCTCGCTTCGGTGGCCAAGGTGCAAGCTCTTCCTCCAGTCAAGGCAACAGCAGAAGCGGTGGCAGAGGAGGGAAAGGCAATGGTGGCGGGAAGAGTTCTAAGAAGCCATGCAACTATGACAGCTATGGCAAGGCTGGGCACTGGACTAGGGACTGCCGTAGTCCCAAGAAAGAAGTCGGGAACAAAGGTGGGAAGGAGAAGAAGGAGCTCACCAACATGATGGCTAGGGGACCGCCCATGAAGGGAGCAGCGATCCTTAGGCCTGGGGCATTTGCCCTTGACTCGGGCACCAACCACCACTCATCAAAAGAGAAGGGTGGATTTGTCTCCATGGCAGAATCAGTCATGCGCATCAAGTGTGCAAATGACGACGTCATCCAAGCCATGGGCGAAAGGGACAAGGTGATCACGTTCAACGTGAACGATGCAGAGAAGGCGGTTAACCTTAAAAGGGTGGTGTACATGCCCCACTTTACAGCCAACTTGTTGGGCGTCTCACAAATCACCGACAACAACATGACAGTGGTCTTTACCAACAAGGAAGCGGTGGCCCTAAAAAACAAGGACATCTAGATTTTGTACACTAAAGACAACCTCATGCTTAAAGTTCCAAGAGTTGATGGCCTCTATGTGCTTCAAACCAAAGTCACCAAGGCGTCGGATGAGGGACTCGCATGTGCCACCAAGACACTGGCATCGGAGCCAAAAGATGCACCACCGGTAACTGTTGTTGCCGCCACATGAACCAAGAACACTAATGCTAAGCTATGGCACCGGCGATTTGGCCACGTGGCCAACAGTACGCTGCAAAAGATGCAGGAGCAAGAGGTAGTCCGTGGAATGGAAGGATGCACCATGAAGCATGGCGAAGGGTGTTCATTGTGTGAACCATGCCTCCAAGTGAAGGTAGATAAGAGGCCATATGGGAGAGGAGGTCAAGGAGCTGAGCATGTCTTGGAGCTGATACACAATGATGTGTGTGGACCCTTTCGCACACCGTCTAACAGAGGAAGCAAGTACTTCTTAGCGTTCATTGACGACCACAGCCGCAAGTTGAGGATCTACTTCCTCAAAACAAAGGGAGAGGTCAAAGAGAAGATCCTCTAGTTTGTCGCCTTGGTAGAGCGGCAAACGTCCAAGAAAGTGAAGACGCTCCGAAGAGACAACAGGGGTGAGTACAAGGCATGTAAGCCCTGGCTCAAGCATCATGGAATCCTCCATGAGCAAACCACCCCTTACAACCCCCAAAGCAACGGCATGGCTGAGAGGATGAATCAGACATTACTCAGCATGATGCAAAGCATGCTCTTCAATGCCAAGCTCCCACCTCACATTTGGGTTGAAGCAGCAACAACGGCTTGCTACCTCTTGAACCTCACACCAGCAACCGCCTTGCAGAAGCATTGAAAGCAGGAAGATAAGCAGCTGAAGACCCCATTGGATGCATGGTCGGGAAAGAAACCAAACTCATCTCATGTAAAGGTGTTTGAGACAAATTTATGGGTGAAGATCCAGTTGGGAGAAGGTGGAGGTAAGCTTGACGCACGCTCCAAGAAGTGCATCATGGTTGGGTACAACACGTCACACAAAACCTATCGGCTTTGAGACCAGGCAGCAGGCAAGTTCGCGAGGAGCTGCGACGTCGTGTTTGACGAACGCACCCTTGGAAAGGGAGAGCTATTAGAACCAATACATGCTCCCAAAGCGGGAGAGTGGATAGTGTTGCTCGAGTCTGGAGACGAAGCACCCGACAACTAGCTCGCTTTGCGACCAGGTGGTGGGAATTGGAGAGTAGCTGTGGAGGACAACACAGCATCTGACATGGACGCAGATACCGATGTGTCTGTGGCTTCCGAGTCTGACTTGGAGTCTGATGACTCTTCCTACGACAACGACGACGACGACGACGACAAACCACCATCTGTCAAAGCACCATCACCAAAGCAATAAGCCGTACCACTACCCCGGCGTAGTTTGCGACGAAAGACAGCATCTTTGCGATATGAGGACAATTGGACTAGCCTTAGCTGGTCGTGCATGACACAAGGAGAGCCATCCACAGTGGCGGAGGCGATGAATGGCCAAGATGCCTGCAATTGCAAGGAGGCAGTTGAAAGCAAGCTTGCATCCATTGCCGAGAACAGTACGTGGGTGCTGGTGGATAGACCCGACAAGGCCCACGTGGTGGAATCTAAGTGGGTCATCCGAGTGAAGAAGAAGCAAGACGACAGCATTGACAAGTTCAAGGCAAGGGAAGCGGCTAAGGGATTCTCTCAACGCGCGGACTCCGAGTACAATGAGACGTTTGCGCATGTCGTGACCTTTGCCTCCATCCGCTCTTTCCGTGGAATTGCGGCCACAAAGAACCTGGAGATACACTAGATGGACGTCACAACACCTCTTCTTTATGGAAAACTCGACAAGGAAGTGCTGATGGAGGTGCCCAAAGGAGTGAAAGCTCCCAAGGGCAAGGTCTGCAAGTTGGTGAAAGCACTCTACAAGCTGAAAAAGACCCCAAGGACGTGGTACAAAGAGATGGATAGTTTCATGAACAATCTCTCCTTCACGCATTGCCAAAATGACCGGAGTATGTACGTGTGCAATGATGGGAGAGGGCTCATGCTGGTTGCGCTATACGTGGATGATCTGATCATTTGCTCGCCTTCGGTTGAGCTGCTAGATGAGGCAACGTTTGACCTCTGTAAAAGGCTCTAGATGAAGATCATGGGTCCTCTTGAGTACTACCTCATGATCACCATCCACCACAACCGAGAAGTAGGCACCATCGAACTCAACCAAACCAAATACAGCGGTGAGGTACTGAAGCGCTACCACATGGAAGACTGCAAACCTGTCAGCAACCCAATGACAACCAATACAAAGTTGAAGGCCTCCATGTCACCAAGCAACGAGGCACAACAAAGGGAGATTCAAGACATCCCCTACCAGTCTGCCGTGGGTAGCATCATGTACGCCATGGTAGGATTTCGTCCGGACATCTGCTTTGTTGTGGGACAGGTGAGTAGAATCGTGGCCAACCCATGGCCACAACACTGGCAGGCAGTAAAGCGCTTCTTGCGCTACCTGCAGAAGACATGTCACATGGGCCTTGTCCTTGGAGCCCAAGAAGGTACGGACCCCCTTCGCCTGAAGTGCTACACCGACGCTGACTGGTGAGGAAACACTGACGACAGAAAATCCACCTCTGGATACGTGTGCATCTTGAATGGCGCTGCCATCTTGTGGGCCAGCGGGAAGTAGGATTGTGTTTCCGTGTCCACGGCTGAGGCAAAGTACAATGCTCTGTCTGAGTTGTGCAAGGAGACTCAGTGGCTGCACAGCTTGCTTGGAAAAATGACAGTGCCTAAGAAGGATGCCACGGTCGTACACGTGGACAACATGAGCGTCATATCGATGGCTGAAGACTAGATCATCTCCGGGCAAACAAAGGAAATCAACATACGTTACCACAATGCACGTGACCTAGTCATGAAGAACGTGGTGGACTTGTAGCACTATGGAACCAAGAGCATGCTTGCGGACTGTATGACTAAGCCGCTGGAAGGGACATGCACTATGCTGGTGTTTGTGGATTCGGCACGAGGAGTGCGTCAGAGGATGGGTGAGCCCCAAGGCATTTATGGAGCCCTCTGAGAGACAGATGGACAGAGGTGCAAGGGAGAGATTTGTTGAAATAGTATGCACCTTGTCCACTGCCTAGCTGGCTAGCCACACATACAGACAAGGCATGCATAGCTCTATGGAGTAGGTCCCCTTGGTCTTTTCCGAGGTGGACCAAGAATGCACTGCCCATAATGGGTATGTCCCCTGTGGATCATCATATGAAGTACACCTTTGTGGCCTAGTTGAATAGGTGCCGCAGTCTCAAAAGAGGGGTCACAGGTTCAAGCCTCATAACGGCCACAATATTCTTTGAGGCCCAACGTGGGACAGGTAGATTCTAGAAAGCTTACGAGAGCCTGCCTTGAGGATGACACTTGGCGGTCTAAGGACATGCCAAGTAGGACTGTAGGTTGAGGTTGGCTCCAGTGGAGCCACTACAAGCAAAAGATTTAGCAAAGCTCTGCATACATAAAAGCATGTACCTTGTATGCATCCATTTACAGTTCTTGCCTTTGAGACTCCTCACAAAGTGTCCAACCAAAGGTAGAAACTAAAGACCAACACGCGGACTTTGTGAGGTTGCAAACAAAACAAACGTAAAGTGTGGATCCCTTGTTCGAGAGTGATATGATATCTTGGTTGCAATATCAAGAGCGGTTGGCGGCCTCCCATGTCCGGACCCGTTTTCAAGACAGTTGCTATCGAGCGCATTGACACGTGCCACAACGTATTAAGGGTATTTCTATTTGCTAGTCAATAACAAGTATTTCCAAAACATCGTTTCCCCTTCTCACCATTTGAGAACTGAACTATGAGTTGTCAATGTTGACCACACATAGTGAAGTAACTTGGTCATGGTCTGTGACATATGCCTACTTTGGTTGGTCATTGTGCATGATAGCCACACGAGGCCACTACTTATCAAAGTTTTTAGAACTTTCTAGTCTGAAATTAGTGTTCATAAACCATTGTTCTACCCCCAGACCATTTGTGACTCATCTTATGAGTTGTCAACGTTGACCATGGTCAATGACACATACCCACTGTGGTACATCAAAGTGCATGGTAGCAACACCGTGCCACTACTTGCAAAAGCTCTTTGTACTGGCTAATCAATAACTAGTATTTCCAAAACCATCTCCCCCTCCTTTGACCATTTTTTGCTTGTATTATGAGTTTTCAACATTGACTACACATAGTGAAATTCTTTGGTCATGGCTAGTGACTTTTGCCTACGTTGGGTGGTCATTGTGCATGGTAGTCACGCCGTGCCACTACTTATTGAAGATGTTTGTACTTGCCAGACGAAAAACATTATTTCCATACCATTATTCCCCCCTCAGACCTTTTGTGACTCGTGTTTTGAGTTGTCAACGTTGACCACACATAGTAGCATTCTTTGGTCATTGTCACTGACAAATGACTACTTTGGTTGGTCCTTGTGCATGGTAGTCACACCGTGCCACTACCAATTGAAGTTCTTTGTACTTGCTAGTCAATAACCAGATTTCTAAGACCATTGTATCCCACTCTGACCATTTGTGACTCTTACTATGAGTTGTCAACTATATGAGTTGACAACATATAGTTAAATTATTTGGTCATGGTCAGTGCCATATGCCTACTTTGGCTAGTAATTTTGCATGTTTATCACACTGTGCTACTTCTTATTGAAGTTCTTTGTACTTACTTGTTGATAACCAGTATTCCCAACCCTGTGTTTTCCTATTTGACAGTTCTTTTCTCGTTTTATGAGTCGTCATTGTTGACCAAACATAGAGAAATTCTTTGATCATGGTAAGTGACATATGCCAACTTTTGTTGGTCATTGTGCATTGTAGCCACAACGTGGTACTACTTATTGAAAGTCTTTGAACTTGCTACTTGACAAAACGTGTTTTCCAACCATTGTCTGCCCCTCTGACTATTTTTGACTCACATTATGATTTGGCAATGTTGACCACACATAGTGAACTTCTTTGGTCATAGTCAGTGACATATGCCTGCTTTGCTTGGACATTGTGCATGGTAGCCACACCGTGCAATTACGTATAGAAGGTCTTTGTACTGACAAGTCAATGATTTGTATTCCAAAACCACTCTTTCCCCCTCTGACCATTTGTGACTTGTATTGAGTTGTCAACATGCACCATACATAGTGACATTTTTTTGGCATGGTCAGTGACATATGCCTACTTTGGATGGTCATTGTGCATGGTAGCCACAATGTGCCACTACTAATTGAAGGTCTTTGTACTTGCTAGTTGATAACTATTGTTCCCAATCCATTGTTTCCACCTTCTGACCATTTCTGACTCACATTATGAGTTGGTATCATTGACGACACATAGTGAATGTTTTGGTCATGGTCACTGACATATGCCTAATTTGGATGATCATTGTGCATAGACGTTACACCGTGCCACTATGTATTATGGGTCTTTCTACTTGCTAGTCAATAAGTAGTATCTCCAAACCATTGTTTCCCCCTCTGACCATTTGTGACTTGTACCATGAATTGTCAACATTGACCACATATAGTGAAGTTATTTGGTCATTGAAAGTGACATATGCCTACTTTGGTTGGTCATTGTGCATGATAGCCACGCCGTGCCACTACTTGATGAAGATCTTTGTACTTGCTAGACAAAAAAATCTATTTCCAAACTATTATTTCCCCCTCTAACTGTCTGTGACTCGTATTATGAGTTGTCTACGTTGACCACACACAGTGATATTCTTCGGTCATTATTACTGACATATGCCTACTTTGGTTGGTCATTGTGCATGGTAGCCACACTGTGCCACTACTAATTAAAGTTGTTTGTACTTGCTAGTTAATAACTGGTATTCGTAAACCATACTTTCCCCTTTTGACCATTTGTGACTTGTATTACGAGCTGTCAGCGTTCACATATTCTAAAAACTTTTGGTCATGGTCAGTGCTATATGCCTACCTTGGTTCTTCATTGTGCATGGTAGCCACACTTCTACTTCTTATTTAAGGTTTTTTTACTTGCTTGTCCATAACTATTATTCCCATCCCAGTGTTTCCGCATCTGACCATTTGTGTCTTGTATTAGGAGTCGTCAACGTTGACCACACATAGTGAAATAATTTGGTTATGGGCAGTGACATATGCCAGCTTTGGTTGGTCATTGTGCATGGTAGCCACACCGTGCTACCACTTAATGAAGGTCTTTGTAAATGCTACTTGATAACCAGTATTTTCTAACCATTGTTTGCCCATCTGACTATTTGGATGGTCGTTGTGCATGGTAGTCATACTGTGCCACTATGTATTCAGGGTCGTTCAACTTCCTAGTTGATAAGTAGTATTTCCAAAACCATCGTTTCCCCCTCTGAACATTTCTGACTTGCACTATGAGTTGTCAATATTTACCACACATAGTGAGTTTCTTTAGTCATGGTCAGTGACATATGCTTGCTTTGGTTGGTCATAATGCATGATAGCCACACCGTAACACCACTTGGTAAAGCTATTTGTACTTACTAGTCCAAAACTAGTATTTCCAATAGATTGTTTCCTCTTTTGACCATTTGTGACTTGTATTATAAGTTTTCAACGTTAACCACTCATTGTGAAATTCTTTGGTCATTGCTCGATACATCTGCCTACTTTGGGTGGTCATTGTGCATGGTAGCCATGCCGTGCCACTACTTGTTGGATGTATTTGAAATTGATAGATAAAAAATGTTATTTAAAAACCACAATTTCCCCCTATGACCACTTGTCTCTCGTATTAAGAGTTGTCAACGTTGACCACACATTAGTCATACTCTTTGGTCATGGTCACTGACATTTGCCCACTTTGGTTGGCCATTTTGCAGGATATCCATGATGAGACACTACTAATTGAAGCTCATTATACCTGCTAGTTTATGTATGGTGTTTTGAAACCATTGTTTCCTCTCCTGACAATTTGTGACTCGTATTATGAGTTGTCAATGTTGACAACATGTAGTTAAATTCTTTGGTCATGGTTGGTGCAATATGAATACTTTGGTTAGTCATTGTGCATGGTAGCCACACTGTGCTACTTCTTATTCAAGTTCTATGTACTTGGTAGTCCATAACCAGTATTCCTAACCCAGTGTTTCCCCACCTGACCATTTGTGTCTTGTATTATGAGTCGCCAACGTTGACCACATATAATGAAATTCTTTGGTTATGGGCAGTGATGTATGCCAATTCTGGTTGTTCATTGTGTATGGTAGCCACACC
Organism: Penium margaritaceum; assembly: GCA_023375785.1. Lineage (NCBI taxonomy): Eukaryota > Viridiplantae > Streptophyta > Zygnematophyceae > Desmidiales > Peniaceae > Penium > Penium margaritaceum. The sequence goes on from SZWC01011353.1 coordinate 45,883, forward strand.
GTGCTACCACTTATTGAAGGTCTTTGTACTTGCTAGTTGATAAAAAGTGTTTTCCAACCATAATTTTCCCCTCTGACTATTTGCGACTCATGTTATGATTCAGTATCATTGACCACACATAGTGAAATTCTCTGATCATGGTCATTGAAACATGCCTATTTTGGCTGGTCAATGTGCATGGTAGCCACTCCATGCCACTACTTATTGAAGATCTCTGTACAAGCTAGTCGATGATGTGTACTCCAAAACCATTGTTTCCCCCTGTGACCATTTTTCACTCGTATTATGAGTTGTCAGTGTTGAACACACATTATGACATTATTTTGCCATGGTCTGTGGCATATGCCTACATTGGTTGGTCATTGTGTGTGGTAGTCACACCATGCCACTACTTATTGAAGGTCTATGTACTGAGTTGTCGATGACTTGTATTCCAAAACCACTGCTCTCCCCTTCTGACCATTTGTGACATGTATTGTGATTTGTCAACGTTGACGACACAAAGTGAAGCTCTTTGGTCATTATCACTGACTTATCCCTACCTTGGATGGTCATTCTGCATGCTAGTCACACCGTGCTACTACCTATTCAGGGTCTTTCTACTTGCTAGTCGATAACTAGTGTTTCCAAACAATTGTTTCCCCTTCTGACCACTTGTCACTTGTACTGAGTTGTGAACGCTGACCACACATAGTGAAATTGTTTGGTCATGGTCAGGGATACATGCCTACTTTCGCTGGTCATTGTGCATGATAGTCACACTGTGCCATTATTTATTAAACCTCTTTGTACTTGCTACTCGACAACTAGTAATTCCAAACCTTTCTTCCCCCCTTTGACCATTTGTGACTCGTATTCAAGGTCAACGTTGACCGCACATAGTGAAATTCTTTGGTCACGGCTAGTGACATACGCCTGCTTTGGATGGTCATTGTGCATGGTAGCCACACTCTGTCACTACTTATTGAAGGTCTTTGTACTTGCTAGACAAACAATGTTATTCCAAACCATTATTTCCCCCCTCTGGACGTTTGTGACTTGTATTATGAGTCATCAACGTCGACCACACATAGTAGTATTCTTTGGTCATGGCCACGGACATATGCCTTCTTTGGTTGGTCATTGTGCATGGCAGCCACATCGTGCCACTACTAAATGAAGTTCTTTGTACTTGCTACTTAACAACTGGTATTCCCTAACCATTGTTTCCCCTTATGACCATTTGTGACTCGTATTATGAGATGTCAACGTTGACAACATATAGTTAAATTCGTTGGTCATGGCCAGTGCCATATGCCTACTTTGGCCAGTCATTGTGCATGGTAGCCACATTGCTATTTTTTATTGAAGTTGTTTGAACTTGCTAGTGAATAACCATTCTTCCCAACCCAATGTTTCCCATCTGACTATTTGTGTCTCATGTTATGAGTTGTCAACTTTGACCACACATAGTGAAATTCTTTGGTTATGGGCCGCAACATATGCCAACTTTGGTTGGTCATTGTTCATGGTAGCCACACCGTGCTACTACTCATTGAAGGTCTTAGTACTTGCTAGTAGATAACCAGTGTTTTCCAACCATTGTTTGCCCATCCAACTATTTGTGACTTGTATTGTGATTTGGCAACGTTGACCACACATAGTGAAATTCTTTGGTGTTTAGTGATATCTGCCTGCTTTGGTTGGTCATTGTGCATGGCAGCCACACCAGGCCGCTGCTTATTCAAGGTCTCTGCACTGGCTAGTTGATTACTTGTATTCCAAACCCATTGTTCCCCCTTCTGACCAGTTGTGACACGGATTATGATTTGTCAACATTGACAACTCATTAAAGGTGAACACCAAACGATGGGAACCGCAAGTCAGACTCACGGTTCCGGTTCCGGTATGGGAACCGCAGTTCCATTTTGGGGCTGATGAACCAAGCCAGAACCGCGGTTTAGAACGAAGGCTGGGTGGTGATAATGCACCGGAGATCCGGTTCAAATCACCCCGCGACCGACACTAAGACAACCTCGGAGAACCCCCCTTTCATCCCTCGACAGGCCTTCTACCTGCCCAGGATGCCATGGCGGATGGCTCGTTTGTGGGCTGATTTGCCCGCAAAAGAGCCATCTGCCAACTATTGTATTGCCGATGGCTCAACACTGCACTTTCTATTGTTGAGCCCCCGCTCGACTGTCCACTCGAGTGACTCAAACAGAGGCAGTCAAGTGTCTTGGCTGTCACTTAGCACCATAGCCAGCGAGCAACGACTAAGTGCTGCCGGTCCCTCCCATCGCACGCCCGTATCTCCCATCCCTGCTGCTGCCGGGCCCTCCCAATGCACGCCCCTGTCTCCTAGCAGGTCAGACGGTCTCATACCGGCAGACAAGGCTCCCACCACGCCTGCTACCAAACCAGAGGATGCACGAAAGAAACGGCCAAACGTTGTTTGGCAAGCCTTTTAGTACATCATCATCAATGGAGAGCCGCATGCGGCATGCACCTCATGCCCACGGAAGAAGAACAGCTTGAAGGGGACGTATGCCATGAACCAGAGAGCAAGGAGCGGGATGTGGAAGCATTTGAAGGGCTCCCACCGGACCAAGTGGAAGGACTTGAAGGCGCTTGAGGCTGCCCAGATGACGTCAGCCACCACTGCTGCCATGAACACCGCGAGCATCATCGACGGCTCCAACAGCGTCCTCGCCAGGTCATGTGCCAGTGTTGGAATCGTGTTCAACCGCAAGTAATGTCTATGCTTTCTTTGGAAGCATGTTGTGTATAAAAACATCAGTTTTCTCTCCATGGAGTCTGTGTGGCTGAAGCGCGCCGTATTGCACTGCAACCCTCTTGCAATTCTGCAAGGTCGCATGACCACTGCATGCCTCATCCGCCTTGGTGCTGCTGCACACCGCAAACGCTTGGGTACTATGCTGGAAGATGTGAAGAGTGGGGTATCCTTCACCACTGATGGGTGGCAATCGGATGCTAACGTGAAGGTTCTGGGCATCACTGCCCACTGGATCACAAACTGGGAGATGCAGAGCATGTCTGGCGCCTTTCCATCCATCAGTGAGACCGCAAATTCTGAGAACGTATTCAGGCTGTTTTCCGAGGGAGTGGAAGAGTGGGGATTGTGGGACAATCTGTTTTGCATCACTGTTGACAATGACTCCATAAATGAATCCATGGTTGATAACTTCCGTGTTTTGAAAAATGACAGTTTTGAAAAGCCCGGGCACATCCGGTGCATGGGGCATTCCATGAACCTGGCTGTGCAAGAACTTCTAGACAAGAGCTCCCTGCAGGAGCACTTGCGGACGGCTCGTGACATCTACTCGTTCATGAACCGCATTTCCAAGCGTGAGGCTTCACTGGATGCCGCGTGTTCAACGGCTGGTGTGCAGTACCTGCAGTTGCACGTGGACACACCCACGAGGTGGAACACCAATCTAGATATGTGCACAAGGGTTGTGCACATCAAGAGTGTGCTGGAGACGTGACTGACAGCCAATGCCCCGCAGCTCAAGCCGAGCGGCAAAGGGTGGAAACTGTTGGTGCTCTTGACCGCCGTCCTAAACAAGACGGAAGACATAAACGGCCAGCAATATCCGACCTTGTCCCTGGTCATCCCGTTTCATACTGTGATCATGGGTAAGATGCATCACTGGCAGGTGGAGGTCGGCACTGCCGGGAAGAAGTTGCAGTTGAAGAAGGAGGTGGACACGACAGAGCGCCTCCTCATGAAGCTGAAACCCGGCTTCAAGGCCGTAGTTGAGAAGGTATTGTCATGCTTTTGTTATGCTATTTTGTTTTTCTTGCATGTGGCTACTCTGCACAGCACTTACTCCGGGTTCATTGTTGTTGTGTCTGTTTGCAGGTAGAGAAGTACGTGAAGAAGCTAACTGTGCGCCATGTGGTCACCACAATGTATGAGTTTTCAATGTTGACCACACATAATGAAATTTGTTGGTAATGGTCAGGGACATATGCCTACTTTGGTTGGTCATTGTGCATGATAGCCACACCGTGCCACTACTTATTGAAGGTCTTAGTACTTGCTAGTCAGAAGCTATTGTTCCTAAAACCATTGTCCCACCCTCTGACCATTTGTGACTTGTATTATGAGTTATCAACGTTGACCGCACATAGTGAGTTTATTTGGTCATGGTAAGTGACATATACCTACTTTGGTTGGTCATAGTGCACCACAGCCACACCGTGCCACTACTTATTGAACCTCTTTGTACATGCTAGTCGATAACTAGTGCTTCCGGACCATTGCTCCCCACTTTGACCATCTGTGACTTGTATTATGAGTCATCAATGTTGACCACACATAATGAGATTCTGTGGTAATGGAAACTGGCATATGCCTGCTTTGGTTGGTCATTGTGCATGGCAGCCACATCGTGCCATTACTAATGGAAGGTCTTTGTACTTACTTGTCGATGACGAGTATTTGCAAGCCAGTGTTTTCCCATCTGACCATTCGTGCCTTGTATTATTAGTCGTCAATATTGACCAGACACTGTGAAATTCTTTGGTTATGGCTAGTGACATATGCCAGCTTTGGTTGGTCATTGTGCATGGTAGCCACCTTGTGCCACTACTTATTGAAGGTCTCTGTATTGGCTAGTCAATGAATTGTACTCCAAAACCATTGTTTCCCCCCTCTGACCATTTGTGACTCGTATTGTGAGTTATCAATGCTGACCACACATAGTGAAATTCTTTGGTAATGGTCTGTGACATATGCTTACTTTGGTTGGTCATTGTGCATGGTAGGCACACCGTGCCACTACTAATTGAAGGTCTTTGTACTTGCTAGTTGAAATCTAGTATTCTCAAACCATCGTGTCCCCCTCTGACCATTTGTGACTCGTATTATGAATTGGAAACGTTGACGACACATAGTGAACTTCTTTGGTCGTGGTCACTGACATATGCCTACTTTGGTTGGTCATTGTGCATGGAAGCCACACCGTGCCACTACTAATTGACGTTCTTTGTACTTGCTGGTTAATACCTGGCATTGCCAAACCAGTGTTTCCCCTGTTGACCACTTGTGACTTGTATTATGAGCTTTCTACGTTGACCCCAAATAGTTACATTATTTGGTCATGGTCAATGCCATATGCCTTCTTTGGTTATTCATTGTGCATAGTACCCATGCCATGCTACTTTTTATTGAAGTTCTTGTACTTGCTAGTTCATAACCGGTATTCCCAACCCAGTGCTTCCCCATCTGACCACTTGTGTCTGGTAGTACGATTTGTCAACGTCGACCACACATAGTGAAATTCTCTTACTATGGTAAGTGAAGTATGCCAACGTTGGGTGGTCATTGTGCATATAGCCATACCTTGCTACTACTTACTGGAGGTCTTTGTACATGCTAGTTGATAACCAGTATTTTGCACCCATTATTTGCCCGTGTGACTCTATGTGTTTCGTATTCTTATGTGGCAACGTCGACCACATATAGTGAAATTATTTTGTCATGGTCATTGACATCTACCTGCTTTGGTTGCTCATTGTGCATGGTAGCCACACTGTGCCACTACGTATTGAAGGTCAATGTACAGGCTACTTAATGACTTGTATTCCATTCTTTCCCCCTGTGACCATTTGTGATTCTAACTATGATTTGTTAACAATGACCACACATTGTGACATTTTTTGGTCATGGTCAGTGACATTTGCCTACATTGGTTGATCACTCTGCGTGGTAGCCACACCGTGCTACTACTAATTGAAGGTCTTTGTACTGGCTAGTTGATGAACTGTATTCCAAAACCGTTTTTTTCCTTCTATGACCATTTGTGACACGTATTATGATTTGTCAATGTTGAACACACAGTGAAGTTATTTGGTCTTGGTCAGTGACATATGCATACTTTGTTTGGTCATTGTGCATGGTAACCACACTTTGCCACTATTATTTGAAGGCTTGTGTACTTTCTGGTCGATATCTAGTATTCGTAAGCCATTGATTCCTCCTCTGACCATTCGTGACTCGTACTATGAGTTAGAAACATTGACAACACATGGTGAACTTACGTGGTGCAGACTTGTGGCCCGTGGAGCTGTCTGCTGATCAGGAATAGTTCCTACATGGAGTAGTAGCACAAGGATCTAGGCGTGGGACATCTGCATTAGAAACTCGCAACCCGCAAATAGCACTGAACGGTGGGCAGCGCGGAGTAGGGTAAGCGTGGAGCAAGATAAGGGCGGAACATTTATGCTGTGTGGTAAATTTTGGGGTGTCACTATTCTGGTGTGGTGAGCGTGGGCAGTTCCTTGCTCTTTTCTCAGCAGAACTACACGATACCTTCAGATCAGTCGTTTATGTTGGCAGCTAGCTTTGTGCATCAATACATTGGGCAATGGCACTAACAACAACAGCAGCGGCGATCACCAGCACTGTGCTTCTTGCCGCGTCAAACCACTACACACGCCGGCAGCCGGAGCTCCTCCCCCATGCCGTCCCGTACCTCAATCAGCTGCTCACCAGGCTGTGACCCACTCCCCCAGCACCGGAGGGTGACCAAGTGGCTGGAGCAGTTACACTAGCAACATACCATGGAGGTGCTGGGCAAGCGTGTGGAAGTGGAGAGCATCCACAGTCATGGAAGTTGCGGATCCATCCAGCCCCATCACGGATGAGAGGATCAGGAGGATAGGACCCTAGGAGTACAATGGTTCTCCAACGCCCAACCATCGCTAGAGGAATCCTATACTGGTGGAGAGCTAGGGGCCTATCGCAAATTGGTCTACCGGCGTCACGGCAGACAACCGCCACCGGCGAGCTGACGCTGCAGAATTCACCACCTCCGCTGCATCCGCGACTCAAAGTGGTTAATATCGGAGAGTCAAGCATCCCATGTTTGCTTTCACCAGGCCTGTAGTAGCCACAGATGCACCCATCGCAGCAGTTCTTGGGGACCAGGTAACTGGGGATGCTGGCATCCCCCCCGGGCACCAGATTTTGCACCGCTACAGGTGAACTAGCTGCAGATGTATCAAACGCAATCTTCCACGGGAACGACGCCAGGGGCATCAGCAACTGAACCCTCGGTGTCAGGAGGGACACAAACACAAATGCACCCGTTGCAACAGCTTGTGGGAACCGTGCAGACAAGTATGACGCCACAACCCTCCGCGTCAAGACCGGTACAACAACACACGAGCCAGTCTCAACCTCACCCAGGGGTCTCACAGGCGGGAACGACGATGCCACATGCCACGACGGGTGCGATACAATAGTAGGTGATCTCGTCGCAAGTGGTTGCGGGTGCCATGCCAATGGGGATCATGATGCCTCCCCCTGCGCCAGGGATGCAAAAGGCAATGTACCAAGCACACTCGTATGTAACAATGGTGTATGCAGAAACAACGGTGCATTACTCCGCGTTGGCTCCACAAACGACCCAGCCTCTCAAGGGTACTATTCAAGGGGGGACTGCGGTTCAGTTTTCTCCGTCACGAGTCCAACCACTGATGCATCAGTAGCAGTCATTTGGAAGCATGGCCGCGCAGGGACCTATGATGCAATCCTCCACAATAGCCTCGCAATCACTGACAACTCTGTACCAGCAGCCGATAAACATCGTGCAAGTGGGAATGATTCAGCAACCATTCGTACCAAGCATGCGGCCGCAGACACCGCTAGGGGCAGCACCAGCACCCCAGTCTTCCGCGCCTGCCTGAATAGCTCCACCCGCAGCATCCACTCAGGTCCATGCCAGTAGGAGTGATTTTTCAGGCGCAACCACTCATATCACAAACCCGGCGGACAACACCAGGCCACTCACATCCGCCACCACAGTAGATGATAGGGGCTCAACACTCCACTGGGACAATAGCAGCCTTGTCCCTCCCAATCGCGCCAGTTGCAGCTGCCAACACCGGACCAATGCTTCTTTTCAGCTCCGCAGTTATGGCCCCTACCGCCCAGACCTATTGGATGCCACAGCTGATGGCACCACTGGTGCAGGGGACCAAGGTCCCATCCCCTAGGATGACATTCTTCTCCACGCCCTACACTGCCTCAATCCCCTCCTCCTAGTACATGCGTTCCCCACCAATGGAGTCACGCCCGCACATGCCCGCACGACAGTCATCGATGCAGCTACAACATAGCGGCTACTCCGCAACCCAAATTTTCTGCCCTCCCACCTCCGCATTTTGTGAAAGCATCTACGACTAACCGCAACACTATGCCTCGGCTGCAATTCATCGGCTTTGAACTTCCAAACCTCCCGCAACTAGATTCCTTCAAGGCGCTCCGGAGGAGGACCCCTGGACCTGGCTTAGGCAAATCAATCTCTATGCCAGCATTGGCCAGATTTCACCCGACCTCTGCCTCGCCGCTGTGGAACTACATCTTTAGGGGGCTACAACATACTGGTGAAATGTGCGTGCACCCTTCCCATCATTTGAAGACGTTGGCAATGCCCTTACTGAATGATTCAAGTATCTGAAAAAGGAGGAAGCTCAGAGGAAGATCGAGAAGGAGGTCATGCGTAAGGATGACAACATCCGTGGATTCCTGGACCAGTTCCAGACATGGGCTTTTGTGGCCAAGAACTCGCATTGGGAAAGCCTCCTGCTATGGGTCCTATTGTAGAACATCATCCACGCGTTCCCAGATGAGGTCAGTAGCCTCATGATCGCTGATCGCTACCGTTCTCTCCAAGACGTGGTACAAGATCCTACGTTTATATCGACCCGTCAGTGGTCCACACAATAGCATCAAGGTGGAGACACCCACACACCTTCCTCCTTGCATACACAACCTCTGCAGCACAAGCTCAATGCCTGCTACACCTACCAAAGCCTAGAACACATTGTCCCCGACTGCCCTCGCTGTTGACATGCCGCTCCACACCCTGATACAGTCCAACAAGATCCTATGGTCCAAAAGTGGCACCAGTACTACAACCAGCCATGGCCAGGTCAGCACCAACAGCAGCAACAGCAACCGCGTCCGCCCCCAACCAGCCAGTCCCAGTTGGGACAAGGAACTGGCCAAGGTATCCTGCCAAACCCACAGCCAACTACAAACCCCGCAGATGGCGCAATGTCAAGCTCTGTCTACCCATGGCTGACAATGAAACTACTGAGGTGCCCCCACTGCTGAGGAAGCAAAACTCATCACACGAGCTCGCAGGCTTGGACTCCGTGGATGGGACATGCAGGAAGCAGCGTACGTGCAAAACAACTTGCGGCGACGGGCGGAAGATGTTGAAGCCCAGCTACAAGAGGCCATCACGGCCCGCTTCGTGCGCGCTGCTGACAAGCGCTGCCCTGTGGACCCCCCGTGTACTGAGGACCCTGCTGACACGGTATCCTCATCTGATCCCCCTATTACTCCAAATGCTGCAGTCCACATCATAATCCCAGTGGAGAAGCTCTTCACCACCCCTAACGCATCTGTGAACTTATTCAATTTCCTCCGCATCCACCCTCAGATTGCTCTGTGGCTCAAGGAGGACCTCACCAGGGCCAATCATCACCTTCAGGCTATCAGCATCTTCCTCAACTGTACCACACCAATGCATGGCACCCAAAACACTATTTGAGTCGTAGCACAGGTACCACTAGCCATGAGCACAGAGGAAATGGACTTGGGATGGACGCTGTAGCCTCTAGAAACACCCCGTCGCAACGATCGCCACTACGAGGTTGCCTGTTGTGTGGTCGGGATCTGCTGGCAAAAGTTCCTTGCCGTCATCGACACTGGAGCAACCCACACTACGGTCACCCTCCGTGTCCTTGTTGTGGTCGGATGGGCGGACCTCATCCTTCCCACACACAGGCTCTTCACCAATGCGGCAGGTGGAATGGACTATGGGGATGGAGAAGTGCAGGGGCTTCCCTTGCAAGTGGGGTCCCTCCACAAACCAGTGGAAGTTCAGGTCTCGAAGGCCCGGACATATGACATTCTCCTGGGCATGGACTACCTTCTTCCGCGATAGGTCAACCTCTTGTTCTCCCCTGGCATCATGAAACTCACATCCAGAACCACATACGACCAATCACCTCACCCCTCAAACTGTGTATTGACAAATGTAATTAAAAGTGAACGTATTAGTGAACATGGACTTGTAACAAAAACTAGTACATACTACATATAATCAATGATAAGTACTACCTCATATACGGAATGTATGTCTGGACTCAGGTGACTTGAATTGATGTTAATGATTTCTAAAAAATGGTTGCACACAAGAATACACTTTTTGATACACCAATTGTCGAGTGTATGAATCGAGGGTGGTTAACCATAGCTCTCTGCAACACGCACCAAGGAATATGCCTTCATCAAAGTCCGGGACCGGGTGGTTGTGCCCGTCACCGGCGGTGAGCCCTTCTCCCTCTCAGATGCCACACAGGAAGACTCCCATACCCATTCCCAGAATGACAAGGTACCCATGGGAGACACCATCGACACAGAGCAAGTCCCGGTTGCAGAATGGCATGAGCTTGCCATGGACTCTGCGGAACCAGGCGTGCGGAGTAACCTTCTGGGGATATGGCAGCAGGAGAGCAGGTGTTCGGCAAAGGCCCTCCTGGAAGACAAAGAGGAGGTTTATCCTCTCCGCACCAAGGCACCACCGCCGCCCCTCACTGGGACCACATCCTACACCCCAGTCTCTCTCAATGACAAAAACAGGACTTCCGCAACCTCCTTGACTCCTTCTCCGACATCTTTGCTGGCTCGGCAACGGACCTTGGGATAGTTGACACTTTCTACATCATCTCCACTGGGACAGCTGCCTCGACCAAGCAAAACGTCCGTCGCATACATCTTGACCAGGAGGAGATCATCACCAAAGGTCTCGTGAAGATGAAGGCTCAAGGGGTGATTGTCCCCATTATAAGTCCATGGCACTCCAAATTGGTTATTGTTGGCAAAACCGATGGATCCAAGCGGTCTTGTGTCAACTTTTGCGACCTCAACCGAGTAACAGAATAGGATGCATATCCCATGCTGCTGATTGTTGACATCCAAGAACGCTAGCAAGGCCACGGATGGTTCGCGAAGCTGCATGTCAAGGTAGCCTTCCATGCCATCCCCATGCACCTAGACCCCATTGCCAAGTCCGCCTTTATGATGCAAGAGGGACTCTATGCCTTCATGCGCATGCCCTTCGGCCTCTGCAATGCCAGCGTGACCTTCTAGCGCATGATGGACTCCACACTCCGCAGCATCCCTTACGTGAGGTGCTACATTGAGGACATCATGGTTGTAGCTCATAGCTTTGCGGAACTCTTCTCATCCATTGACGCTGTTTTCTCCGCTCTTTGCGCTACTAATATCAAGCTAAATGCTGCAATGTGCTCCATCGCCACAGCGGAAATGGAAATATTGGGGTCTGTCATCAGTTCAGATGGCATTAAGACGGACTCAGAGAAGATCGCGGTGGTCCAGGATTGGCGCCAGCCTACAACTGCGGTGCAGGTCAAGCTATTCCTTGGATTTGTCTCCTTCTACCGCAAGTTTTTCCGCGACTACGCCCACATCATCCGTCCTTACAGCAACTCACCCATCAAGACATGCCCTTTGAGTGGACAGCGGAGTGCGTCACAGCTTAGGCAAAGATCGAGCATCGGCTGGTCACTGTGCCCATATTGGAGTTCCCTTATTTCAACATCCCTTTCTGTATTACTACCAACTGTTTGCGGGATGGACTCGACGCACTGCTGTTGAGACAGTCAAAGAACCTGTCCAACGGGTGATTGCGTATGCAAGGCAAGCGCTCACGGATGGCGAGCAGAAGTACCCACCACTCAAGGGTGAGTGCCTGGCCGTACCTTGGGCTCTAGAGCACTTCCATGATTACATCAAGAGCGGTAAGCCCTTCCCCATCTTCACTGACCACCAAGTGCTCCAGTGGCTCCTTACAATTTGGGACCACGAGGGCAACCTAGCCAAGTGGGCCTTGCTCCTGTAGGGCGACAACATGGAAATCAAGTATGAGCCCTCCATCGCCAACTGCAACGCTGACGCCCTCAGTTGCCTCCCCCGCAAAGCATGGCCAACTCCCGCGGACCGGCAGGAGGATCACGCGGAGGAGCTACCTGCGCTATCATCTGCTGCAGCGGACCCCCAGTGGGAGGGTGTTGCCCAATAATTCACGGACGACGAGCAAGATATTGCACACCAGCTGCTGTCCAAACTGGACTCCTTCGAACTCGTGGAATCTGCGGAAACCCTTCCTGCCCTCCCCGTCAACGGCCTCTAGCTTGCCCGCCGCTATAACCATACAATCCGCAGCTGGACCTTGGAGGAGATCACCGCACACCTTCCCACACGCTCCACTCTTTTGCGACCCCGGCACATCCCCCCTTCTGCCCCGTGTGTCGTCCACCCTCCACGAGCACCGACTGTCCCCCTGCCTCCCCTCTCCTTGATGCCCCACCCTCTTCCCTTGGTTGACTTCTGTCAGGATGGAATCCACGTGGTGCGGTCCCGACGTTGGTCTGATAGGCTCTATTGGTTCACGTCTGCTGTTTTGGGCGAATCTGAAACTGAGCGTGAGCTTTCTAATTACTCACGCTATGTGAGCAGGAATTTAGAGACAGTCAGTTTGCAAAGGAAGTAACATCGTTTTAGGTTAGTTTTTGAACATGGACATAATCACAACATTTATAGGTCTAGTCATGAGCTCTCCAACGCACCAAACTGCACGCGATTCCGCTAATTATAGCCCAAGTTATGCTTGCCAAAGCGCATGTCTCACCCACAACAGGAGCCTGACGCCGCCACTCGCCGTGGCGCCGTTCTTCACGTGCGAAGCGCCTTTCCCAAGGCGCATATCCCATTGCACATGGTATGGGGGTCCCCTGTACTATTTCCACGCACCCTACCCACGTTTGGGCTGCATTTGGTGATGGGGTGTGACGAGGTTCAAAACCTGTCCGCGGACCTGTAGTCAGAATTCTGACGAAGTCCCTGAGTAACAAAACGTACTACTAAGTTGCGGTGTAACCTAGGGAGCGCTAGCGACCGAAAACACGTGCCCAATTTTTTTTTCGATGGTCGCCCTCACGGTGCGTCGTGTCGAGAGTGGCCCGGACCCCACAAACTACACGAGTACGTAGCGGAATTGGACTGGCGTGGCGTGTAGGATCCCTAACCCACCCAACACCCCCCAGTGGAAGTGCAAGGGTGCTGGACTATACTACGGACGCACTCGTTCGACCCCACGACGACCCTCAACGCTTACACAAAACAATTGCGGCTGGAAGGGCCCGAACCTGGATCTCCTGGTTCGAAAAGGAATATATATCGACTACTCCTTCAATCCACTTCAACAAAGAGCACTATCCCACACTAGACCCACCGCAATGGTTACCCTCACCTAAGGACTAAGCGTGGAGTGGCGAGCCACCCCACGCCCTCGACTGACTCATACACGCATGTACCATTCGACAACCGCCCCCACCCTCACTCGACACGCGATGACTCGTCGACGTTGTACCCTAGACTAGACGCACACCCTCGACGAAGGCTTGGACGACACACTCTCCATACTCACAGTCTCCCCGACCGTCGAAGGTTGGTACGTCACGGCGCGCGGCACTCAAAGATGCGCCACTCGGTCCCCCAACGCAAGCTTGGTCCTTGCGATGAGCGAGCAACATAGCTTGTGACCTCCTAGGCTCCTCGTAGACGACGCCCTCCCGGTGTGACTTGGTCTTCAACAATTAGCTGACGCACACACCTTGGCAAGATGACCGGGCCACCAGTTGGGTCCGCCTCCTCACAACCTGGACCAACACAATCCTCCCACAGCTTACACCGAACCCACGCGAATACAAAAGGCGCTTATCCAAGCAACTTGTGCATGCAAGGCTTGAATGACACATTGGCTAGACCCCCTCGTCCTAATTGTCCTAATGCCAAAGGATATGTAGAACTGATTCTTTAGAATTAAGCATTGCGGTGAGAGATGTAGTGTTCCCGGCTTAGGTCAATCTCACAAATACAATTCGCCCTCCCATACGCCTCATTAAGCACACGTGAATACGGAAAGGTCGCTCCCAAGAGCATGAGAACCTCGTCAAGCCGAATGTGGGACAACGATCTCTCACATAGGTGGCGATTGGGATCGGGCGCGTGTCGATGGCTGACCCTCCTTACGACCTCCCCTGACGGATCTTCGGACTTCTCAGCTGGCCTCCCTTACACCTGCAAGTATCCCATCACAACTTCCAAGCCACCGCCACACACAAACATTGGTTTTCACCCGCGGAACGCCCGGTTGGCTACACCCCCAGGCAGAAACAACGTGCGGCTCCGTAGGGATCAGCATCATGGTCTCTACAAATGTCCAAACCAAACACCGTCAAGCACGCTAGGCGTTTCTTGTCCCAAGCTTTCCAACGCTTCTTTCCACATTAAAATTCATCAAAAGCTCGCACCGCCACATGCATCCTACTCCCAGCGCGGCATCCAAGACCTCGCACCCACCCACACAAGTCACAAGCCCGTCCCACACCGGCTCAAGACACCCGCACTCACCACCTCGACGGGCCTCGGTGATGTGGCAGTCGACCTCCTCATCGCTCCGCCCTCGTCTGAGCTCCACCCGCGAGCGTGCGTGGCACGCGGCTCCCGACCTTGGCAACGGCTTCTTGTTCCTCACGGCCTAGTGGTTGCGTGTCCCCTCAACCCGAGCTCCATAGCATCTCTCCCTTAAAACGTCAAAGGTACGGTGGCCTAGCCTACGACGAGTGAATGTTGTACGGACATCCTTGCTTCCAGCCGGGTCCTACTCCAAAAGGCACACGCGGCTCCGGGTACGTGAGCGATCACGCACGGCAATGACACGAGTGAAATATTGAGAGCAAAACGAATGGAGCAGAAGTTAGTCACAAAGTCAACATTAGCTTGAAACAATGCCTAGGACAATGACTATACCTCGCACCTCTCACGGGTCCGCCGAAGCGCGACTCCCTTTTTTAATTCAACCCCATAAACTAGTCTAAAACTGCTACACCCAGCTAGGTGGATTTGAACCCCCTTGTCCTCTACGAGCACCTCCTAGAGCTGGTAAATTCAAGTAGAAGCTAGGACTAGCACTAGCATCTACTCCCCCTAGGGTTCTCTCAAATGAAATTGTTTGAAGAATCTTTTCCCTTCCCCTCTAGCTTCCCATGTTGTGACGGTCTTCACTTCATTTCTCGTCGGCCTTCCAAGTTTGAATCTTATCGCGCGGCCCGCGTTGATCCTTGGTTGGTAGCTTTCCCGAGGCGCTAGAGAGCAGCCGTCTCAAGCTGTAGGCGGCTCTCTCCCCTTTGCTGAGTCGACGGTGTGAGAATTCACGACCTTGTTTCCCCAATGCTTGCTCCGCCTTCCTTGTTTCGCCGTCCTTCGAGCAAGGGTCCTCGCTTCTTGGTTGCAATAAAATCTAGCGACGTCCTTGAGCTGAGCGGTCACTGTCCACAAGACGCCTCTCTTGCTTCTTTAAAAAGTTCCACTCGCTTTTTCCTCCATCCCCTCTCTCACCATCATTCTCCAAATAACTTGCGAGTCCATCCTTCTCTTGGCGATCTCAATCGCTTTCATCATTCCGCTTCATCGTCCCCAAATCTTCGAACTTTGCTTCGTGAGCGCTCTCCCCACGACCGTTCTTCTCTATTTATACAATCCACCAATATCCTCCCTCTCACGGCTCTTTCTCTTTGCCACGAGGCTTTTGAGACACATCCGACCTTATGAAAATAGTGGCTTTGATTGATGGCGACCGCAACCTTGCTCGCGTCAAGATAGTCCACCCATCGCCTTTGTCACTCTCGGGCCGCTCGTTGCTTCCAGCCTCACTTCGACCCTCTTGTCTGCTATCATGGCATAATCATGAGTCACGCCTGACCCTCTTTGTCGCATCCTTTTCTGAAATCCTGTGGCCGTGTCACCTTCTCCCAATGCTACCCCACTTGTATCTCATTTCGCACTCGCCTTCCTTTCCGCACCATAAAATAAATACGACTTCCCACTGTTGCACCTCTTGCACATTAAATCGCGCTTGACGAAATCCTTCCAATCCTCCTCCCCTCTTGCCGGCCATCTTAGCGAGTTCACACTCGCTAGTTTTAACCGTGCACACTAGTATCCCCCCTCTCATGTGGTCCCGTGGCACGTTTGTGTGGTCCATCTCCTCGTCCTTCTCATGCTTTGGTGCCCGTCAAAATTCGCGCGCGACACAATGCCGCGGCACCATTATGGTCACCTCGTGCCACCCCTCGAATGGCGCGAGCAGTGGGCGCAAAGTCGCGACCCGCCGATTCCCAAATTTTTCTCCTCACAAGCTTCCTTGCAACGCACCCAAGTTGTTGCTTTTGTTCCCCTCTCACCACTCGCGTCCACGCAAAGTGCGCGCGAGACACAATGGCATGTCACCATTATGTGCACCTCGCGCCACTTCGTATTTCTCGCGTTTTTTATGAGCAAAGCCCGTTTTTTCACCGTCACCACCGCCCTTCTCATAGCTCGAATCCGCTTAACACTCGTGGCAAACACAATACCATGCCACCATCATGGTCACCTCGGTCCCCTTCGCATAACTTAGTCATTTCAACTTGGATTTTGGTGCCGATAGGTGCGTTGGGTAGATCTTGTATATACACATCTCATGAAGTGGTGGCACGTAAGAATTGGCCAAGTCTCCACCAAGTTATGCCTCGCCAAAGTTGCGTATCCCCAAAAACACAATGCCACGCCACCATTGTGGTCACCTCCATCCCCCGGCCGTAACTTAGCCGTTTGAACTCCGAATTGAGCATCGTAAATTGCGTTGAGTAAATCTCGCCGGGACACATAGGTGGAGATGTACAAACAGAATTCTCACATGAGTCCATGTTGCTCAATGCCTCCTAAAAGTCTCTTCTCCTTGCTTGAAAACTCTCCAACTCTCCTCTCGCTCTCCCAACGCGAACGATTTCACCACCACTGATGACACCAAACATTTCTCTTGAGTCACATATTTTTGTGATCCACTTTTTCCCGGGTTACAGGTGTAACCTCCCCCTCACAAGGGAGCTACTCCGCAGCTATTGGAAGTCTTCTCCTCCTCTACTTCAAACCCCTACCCCTCTTCTATCCTTTTTGCCGCTAGCCACCGTTGCTCCTCCTACCCCTCCTAAAGCCTCCAGGGGACTACCCATTTTTTCCTGGGGAAAAGCATTGGCGCCTTAGGGGCCACCCTGCATCGAAACCCAGACCTAGCAGACACCCCTGTCGGCTCTTCTCCTCCTCCATAGTGCCCCCCTCAGGATGCCTTCCGTTAGGCACTCCCTCTCAAATCTAGTCTGTTACTCATTGGCGGGCGGTAGACCGCTGGTGCCCGCTCCCTCCCTGCTCTTCTTTCTCTTGACTTTCTCTCCCTCGTCTGCCTTCTCCTTGTCCTTGTCCCTTGCTCGCCCCTCATCTGCTTCCTTCTCCTTCACCTTCCTCCATCCGGTATCATCCTTTGTTCCTGTTGCTCCTGATGCTGCTGCTGCCGTTGTCGCTGATGGGGTTGCTATCGTGACCATGGCAAGGGCTGCCGCTGGTATCGCCATCCTCATAGGCACCGCTGCCCTCACTCCCTCTCCCCTGGCGGCTATCATCATTGATGCCAACCCTGGTGCTGCTGCGTCGATCTTGCTTGCCAGGGTTGATGGGGTAGATATGGCGTTCACGGGTCCTCGGACTGGGGTTCCCAGAACCAAGGTTGTCTCTGGCATTTGCCCTCCCACCTCGTCAGCCTCCTTCTTTTTCTTCCTCACCGTCGGCTTCTCTCCCTCAAGATGCTTCTCTCCTTCCTTCGGCTTCACTGGTGCAGTTGATGTAGATTCGGCAACTTGACTTGCCATGGTGGACATGACTGTTGGTGTTCCAAACATGGTCTCGGCATCCTCTCCCAATGTTACCTCATGTGGCCCACCTTCCCCTTGTGCTCCACCCTCAGATTCCTCATCCTCATCAATGTAACGCTTGTGCGTGCCACTTGGGATAGGCTCAGCAGTCGAGAGGTATCGACGGAGAGACAAGCTCTCCTCCACGTCCTTCACCTCTGGCCCTTCCTCTCCGACCTCAGGTTCCTCCTCCACTTCTACTCCTTCTGGCTCGTCTGCTCCTTGCTGCTTCTTCCTTTGCCGAATCCTCCTTTCTCCTCCCAATGATGTCTTCTTATTCCACTCCCTCAATCTCTCCCACATCTGCTTGCTTGGTGCAATGGTGCTGATCCACTGGTACCAAAGGTCTGTGTCTGTCACGGGGTAGCAATCCTCGAGGCTGGCTACAAAGCCATTCCCCGGTCTGTCACCCACGAGCCTCACATGGATGTCCGGGTAGATCTCCGCCACCTCCCAGAGTCCTTGTACTGCATGCTTAGTCTGTCTGCGTCCTCCTCCTTGGGCACAGTTCCACAGTACCATGGTGTCCACCTTCACCTTTTTTGCCTCTGCAGGGACGATCCTCCGCTTATTATACTTCTCCCGTTGGCTTACTTGTGCCCGATCACTGTTCCGCCACACTTGAGAGATTGTTGCTCGCACGTCTGCTGCACGCTCAGCAACATACTCAACCACTTGCTTCTCAGTGGCTTTGCTCAGATCCTGCTCTCCAAATGCTGGCTCACCCAAGAGATTAAGATTGGCCTCTCTCCCGTAAGTGAGGTTGAACGGGCTGGACTTGGTTGACGACTGCACAGGAAACCTGTATGCCGCAGCCACCAGATGCAACACACGATCCCACTCCATACCGTGCATAGAGGCAGTCTTGGCCAATGCTGCTTTAAGGGTGCGGTTGAACAGCTCCACCAGCCCCGAAGATTGAGGGTGCTCTGGTGTTGACAGCTCGATGTACACGTCCCATGCCTTCAGCAGCGCCACCACCTCTTGCTGGAATTCTCCCCCTTGGTCACAGTGCACCACCTTCGGCGCCCCATGGCGGTAGATCACTTCCTCCAGCAAGAAATGTGCAACCCCATCTGCCGTCTTGTTCTGCAGGGCCCGCACTTCGGCCCACGTGGTGAAATGGTCAATGGCCACCACCACCCACTGGTTTCCGCTCAGCGTTGGCGGTAACTTTGCCAATTCCACTACCAGCCTATGCCATGGCCCGACCACTGGAACACTCTGGAGCGACGTTTGCATGGTGAAAGTTGCTCGCGTAAACAGACACCCCTGACAGGAAAGCACCACATTTTTGGCTAGGCGGAAGATCTCCGACCAGTAGTAGCTGGTGCTCACCAAGTTGGCTGTCCGCTCCACTCCATAATACCCCATCTTGTGTGCACGCACTACAATCACCTCCCGCTCCTCAATGGCCGGAACGTCGCGCGCGGGGTAACGTTCGGTTGGGTAACGAATGAGTTTCCCCTGCTGCATGAAGAACCGTTACGCACGTACCCTCACTCTGCGCCTCTCCTTGTCAGTCCAAAACAGACTGATCACCCCACTAGTGAGAAACTCGATGAGGTTAGTGTCCATTGTCACATCACCGGCAGTTTCTTCGTCCTCGTCCTGCCAGGCCGTATCCAGATGGTGATCGAACAAAAATCTCTGGGGGTCATCATTTCGACCCCTGTCATCCTGTCCTTCCTCATCTGTCATGCGGGTCTGCTGCCCAAATTGTTGTGTTGGTTGGCCTTGTCGTGTTGCTTGTTCTTCCTGTACTGTCTCCTCTTCTTGTGGCTTCTGTTTCGGTGCTTCTCCTGCTTCCCCTCCCATCTCTTCCTCAGCTGCCACTGCTTGCAAGACAAAGCTTCCCATAAGCGGGTATCCTGTCTCCACCTCCCCCTCACATGCCAACGACTGCTCCGCAGACGGGAATGGCAGTCGTGACAATGCATCCACATTCGCTGCT
Organism: Penium margaritaceum; assembly: GCA_023375785.1. Classification (NCBI taxonomy): domain Eukaryota; kingdom Viridiplantae; phylum Streptophyta; class Zygnematophyceae; order Desmidiales; family Peniaceae; genus Penium; species Penium margaritaceum. The sequence continues at coordinate 65,732 of SZWC01011353.1, forward strand.
GATGCTTCCTCGCAGTACCGCACTATGAAGTGATACTCCTGCAGCAAAATGCCCCACCAGACCAACTTCCTTGTAGGGTTCTTCATGGAGTGTAGCCACTCCAAAGCGTAGTGATCTTTCTCTAGCGTGAAATCGATGACGTACAGGTATGGACGAAAGTACTGTACTACCCACACCACCGCCAAACATTCCCTCTCCACTGGTGCATAGTTAGTCTCTGCTCCCATCAACGTGCGACTGGCGTAGCACACCACTCGCTCCCTCTTCTCGACATCCTTCTGTGCTAGAACTGCTCCCATGCCTTGATAGCTGAAGTCTATCTGTACTGTGAATGGCTTTCCGAATTCCGGTGAAACCAGGATTGGTGCACTCATCAGTGCCTCCTTGAGTCGATCGAATGCATGCTAGCATTCCTCCGTCTACACAAAGTCCTACCGCAGACGGGTTAGAGCGTGCAGGGGCCTTGCGATCTTTGCAAAGTCCCTTACAAATTGTCTGTAGTAACTTGCAAGGCCCGAGAATGACCTCACCTCCGTTGGTGTTGTTGGCGCTGGCATGTGTGGAATTGCTGACACGTTTTGCGGGTCTGGGGACACACCCTGTGCTCCCACCACGTGCCCCAAATATAGCACCTGACTTGCTACCAAGCTGCACTTGGACGCCTTGACCACCAACCCGGCTGCCTCAATCCGCGAGAATACTGTTCTAAGATCCTCTATGTGGGTGTCCCAATCATGCAAGAAGATGATGATATCATCCAGGTAAGGGTCTGCACACGTCACCCCATGCAGTACCCTGTTGATTACTCGCTGAAAGGCGGCTGGTGCGTTCTTCAGCCCAAAGGGGAGTCGCACAAATTCGTACAACTCCCGATGAGTCACAAAGGCTGTCTTGGCAATGCTCCCTGGGTCCATACGGATGGCATGATATGCTGCTTTGGCGTCCAGTGTACTGTGGACCTTGCATCCTCCCACAGCGTTGATGATGGCATTGATCTTGAGATGAGGGTACGCATCTGCCATCGTTTTCTCATTCAGCGCACGGTAGCCAATGCACACACAAAACCCTCCGTCCTTTTTTGGGACCATCACTACCGGGAAGGCCTAGGGACTGTCGCTAGGTCGAATGACCCCCTGGTCCAACCATGCCTGTATCTCTCCATCCAATACCTCCTTCTCCTTTGGGGACATTCGGAAGGGTCGTGTGGCGATAGGGGGCAGTCCCCGGTGTCGATGGCAAAGTCAACACCACAGTCTCCAATCTTATCAGGCCTGGAGCTAAAGATGTGTGCGTAGCGGGTGCACAACACTTCCAGGTCCTTTTTATGTTGCGAGGTCAAGTCCGGGCAGACCGGGATCTGCACTGCCTCCTCGTTCATGTGTACCTCCACCACCACCTTCTCCCCCCCTTTTGAATTTGTCTCCTCCGCTTCCTTTGGCTGTCCTTCAATGCCCCCTCCCCTTCTGGCCTCACTACTAGCACCGAGGATCACGTCCATTGCCTGCTCGTATGGCTCACGATGCTCTACGAACCGCTCTTTGTAGTCGGTACTTCCCGACCCTCCGAACACTTCCGTCACATGCTCAAATCCCCCCATCTGTTCCACTACTTCTACCAGCTTGGCCTGTCAAACTTCCTCATGCTCTTCCGCATAACTATCTTTGTCCGAATCCTCCTGTATGGCCCATGTGACCATCTGTGGCACCACCTCAGGAGGAGAGTCTTCTCCTAGGCTACTACTCAGAGGCTGTGGCCCTCTTCTCCTCTCCTGCTCGAACATCATCCATGTCTTTGCAATCACAAGTTCCACCATTCCTTTCATGCCTTCCCTCAACCTCCCAATGAGCCAACTCACCATCCACCAATCATCCACACTCATGTGACTAAGTGCAAAGCGGAGGTCATGCACGAGGTACACGGTCAATGGTACGTTAGCACGAACTTCCAACTCATGCCTAGCCACATGTTTCAGAAGCCACTCTCCCTCCTGTTCATTCAGTACACTGCTTCCCTCATCACCCTGTCCATCCCCTAATGGATGATGCAAACTCGCGTTTGGCCTAGAGAGACGGGCCTCCATAGCCACTTCTTCCACTGCGGCGTGAAAGGCACCGACCTTGTCCATGGGCAGCAGGGGTGAACCGCCGAGAACCTGTCATCAAAGCTCAAGTGCGTGGTGACGCACTGCCTGCACGGTGAGTGGGTGGGTCAATCGTAGCTTCTTGGTGACCGTGGTACGCACCCAGTGTGCCCCTGCTTCTTCTCCTAGGTCGGCAGCACCCATGGTATCCTGTTCCTCCTTCTTGTCAAGGGCGACGAGGCACGACTGAAGCAACTGCCCCAGCTGTTCATCTTGGTCTCTGGCACCACTGTCTCCTTTCTCAGCTCCACATTCCTCCTTCCTGCAATCGCCCTCCACCATGCGTGCTCCAAATCACTCGTCAGTCCCCTTCCCTCTGTCGCCAGCACCACCCACAGCTCTCGCACATCCTGCTGCACCCGAACTGCCACTCGCTTGCAAACCTTGTCCGCACCCTTGGCTCCCGCCTGCCCCTGGTCCTCCATCGTCTTCGTCATGTAGAGGTACCCCATGGCAGGGCTCCTCCGCTTCACCCCTCTCCGAACTCCCTTCTCCTTCCTCATCCCCTGGCTGTTCCTCACTCTCACTTGCTTCCCCACTATCCTCTCACATCTCTCCTTCCCACATTGCCCGCCGCCTTGCCTCTCACTCCTCTTCCCCATCCGAATCCTCATGCCCATGCCCAACCAGTCCCTCCGATTCCTCCTTCAACAATGCCCATGTCTCAGGTGACACGACACCACCCATCCCTTCCATCCCGGTCCACAGCTCATACAGACGCTCGTGGTACTGCTCTCCCCCCTCCATGTACAAGAATGCCCTCATCAGACAAAGCACGTCACACACATCATACTCCTTGTCCATCTTTTGTACCTCATGTTGCGCGAGTTTCCATAGCACCACCACGCTCCCCCATTCATCCTCGTACTCTGCTGGCACCCCTTCTATTCCCTCGTCATCCCCCGGCCAGAATGGCTGCACACGCTGGGAGGCTCCAAGCCTCACTCCTGACCCTTGCCGCTGCTGCTGCTGCTGCTTGGCCAGAAAGTAGGTGAGCTCAGCGATGACCGCGATGATGGCCCCCTTGGTGATCGGCCTTTCCCTTGCGTCATACAATACCTCTTGGTATAGCTGCATGGCAGAGTGCCAGATCTGCTGGCTGCTTGTCAGGCTCCTCCCGTGCAACAATCGTAGTACCCAGCAGTGGGTGGTGTACGCAAAGTTCAGGGCCTCCGCCTCAGAGCCTTCCAGATCGTTCTGATACCCATACACTCGCTCTCTCCTTGACACCTCCGTGCCAACTTCCCACACCGCTTCCCTCTCCTCAAACGGTTCAAATCTCCATAGCCGCCTCACGTCCCCTTGGGCGCGCGCCCTCCTCCTCACATATTCCTCTCTCATAGCGTTGACTTCCTCACCTTCTTCACTTGCCATGGCTACGGCCATCATGGCCATCGCCACCGGTTCCTTCTCTCAGCCAATTTTTCCCTCCTCTAGCGGGGGTCCCAACTCATCTCCTCTTGCCTCCTCTCTTTCCCCACCTGGGATCTCTCCATCCTCTAGCTCCTCCTGCTTGTTCTCCTTGTCCTTGCCGCTCCTCTCTGCTGGTTCCCCCACCTGCACTGCCACTACTCCTGCCGTCGTCTGGGGCTCACTCACCATCCCCTGGTCCACACTCTCTGCATTTTCTAACACCTCCACTGCAACTTCCGGCCTTACCCTCCTTGCCTCAGCTTCCGTGCGAGCTCCCCACCTGCCTGGTGTACCTGGGATCCATACGAGCGCATTCGATCTCTCGTCCAAGTATGCTGCTCTCATCCCTGGCCTCCAACGCCCTCCTTGAATGGCGGGACGAGGGCGAAGCTGGCGTGGTACAAGGAGGGTGACAGGCACAGCTTCTGATGCACCCACGGTCACCACCCTCTTGATCACTGCCGTAGGCCCAGCCACCACTTCTGCTTCCTTTCCCACTAAACTCACAAGGGCCTCAGTTTGCACTGCCTCTGCTGCTGCTTCTTCTGCTACCGTTGTTGCTCCCCCAAGTGCTTCTTTCCCCTCTGTTGCTGCTACTTCCGCATTATCTCCTCTGCTTGCCATGGCGTCCCTCTTGCGGCCAATCGTCGCAGCACGGCACCTTCAAAAGCGAATGGTCGGGATGAGGTTACGCTCAGCACGTTGAAATGGTGCTAATTGGTAGTACCCCGGGTGCTTTGCTGAAAACAAATACAACTGCTGTAGTTCTGCCTCTTTCTGTTCCTCGACTGTAGGCTCCAGGTATGTACGTGCCGGGTCATTCGTCTCCATACGCCCCTGCTCCCACTGTTGCACGACGAGTTCCACTTTGTCCACCTTCTCTTGTTGTACCTGCTCAAGCACCCGTACCATCGCCAGCTGCTGCTGTGCTGCTTCCTCATGCTACTGTGCCACCCGCCATCCCTCTCCCTCGTTTGTGCCATACTTGAGTAGTGCCGCTGACTCCACAAGCGCAAGTGGTGCAGCAACGTGGAATGCCAACACTTGTGGCTTCTGCTCCCCTTGTGTGCGCACCTTCTTTGTGACAATGCCGCACTCCAGCGGCACCGCTGCAACCTTTGTGGGTGAGATCCTGAAACGTAGCTCCTTATGGTCCTGACCAATGACCGCCTTAGCCAAGTACAGCCAGTCATTGCCCAAAAGCAGGTCATAGCTCATGGCAGCCGTCACTGCTACATCCACATCAATGGTAAGGGCTCTCACGCAGATGGGTACTCCCTTGATGATGCTCCATGGCTTGAACTCCCCTCCGTTTAAAATTTGGAATCTCACGTTGCTCGCCTCCACCACATCAAGCAGGCCCAAGATCCTCACCACCATCTGGGATAGCGTGGTGGTGCTAGCCCCCAAATCCACAATGGCCTTGAACTCGTGCGGCCCGATCCCCACAGTTGCTAGGCTCACTGAGAAGATGGGCGCTCTGCTCCCAACCGTCATGGACTCCGCAGCGGCTACCCTAGCCTCCTTCTCCTTCTCCTCTGCCGTGATCACTTCGTCCACTGCTGCGATTTCCGCTGCTACTTCTGCTGCCTCCACGCCATCCCCATCATTTGCATCGTCAGCTACTCTCCCTTTCCCTCTCCGCTCCCACTCTGCCTCCTCTCTCAGCTGCTCATCGGGCTGCCCCACTACTGTTACTACAATTGCTGCTGCCGCGATTGCTTCTTCCTGTTCCTCCTCTGCTCCTCCTGTTGCTCCTCCCACCAACAACCCAACCAACTCTTGCTTGGCTGCGGGACAGTCATGGATGTAGTTCCACATACTCACTTTGACCGGAGTGCTCTTTATCTGCTCCACCAATGACCCCCGCGGCATCGATGATTATCCTCCCTTGCATGCCCCTCAGTCGTTGCGTGCCTGTCGCTCACATAGGGGGTGGCTTGCCCCCGGTTGCACCCTTCTAGCTTGTATGGCCCGCACCTACTCTAGTGTAAAGGGCACGTCCCTCGTGCCGGGCTTGGTGGGTAGCTCGTCATGTGGCACTGACGGGAATGAAGCAGCGGACACCCCTATGCCTCCCTTATCATCCTGGCCACGGACCTTTGAGGTCAAAGCCCCCGCCCCTTCTGTACACAAAGGTGGCTTCAGCTGCTGTGCGGCTCGTGCTGCTGCTGCCGTTGCTGCGGTGGTGGCAGTGGCACCTCCTAGTTGGCCAATAATGCAGGCTGCCGGGGATGGCTCCTTTGCACCTGCGTAGTGCGATGTGTTCCTTTGCACAGGCCCAGTGCCTGTAGCAAGTCCTGCAAGGATGCCTGCAGCTGGTGACATGTCTTTCGCCCCTGCGTAGTTCACCGGCGGTGCCACTGGCTATTGCTGCTGCAGGCCCGGGTAATATCGTGCGATGTGTCCCTCCTTGTGACACTGATGACATACAATCGGTCCCTGCTGCTTGTATGGTGGTGGTCTCCCCATCATTGTCGGCCGCCCTGGTGGTTCTTGTTGCATGGGCCCTTGCTGCTGCGCTTGTGCGAGCTGCAGTCTCATATGCTCTACCTCTACTGCTAACCTTTGTACATTCGCCCAGGCCGGCTGTGCCTGGTGCTGCACTGGCTGCTGCATCGGCTGCTGCATCGACTGTTGCACCACTGCTACCCCTGACTGGTGTGGTGCGTATGGTGCTGCTTGGGCACGGAGTTGTGATTTCCCCACCTCTGCCTGGTTGCGTGCTCCTCCACCGTGGTACTCGTACCACTCCACGGAACTCACACAGGCATCAAGCGTGCATGGCTGTGTGGGCATGATGGCAGCCCGGGTGGCTTGGTCGAGCGCCGCCAGGAAGTGGTCCACCATCTTGGTCTCGGGGTAGTGGGGAGCGTGGCTACCAGATAACGGATCTGGTCAGCTAGCTCCCTCGCGGTCTGATCCGGCCTGCGTTGCAACTGCTCCAACCGCCGTAGGTTTCGTGCAGTCACCTCCTCCACGCTAGGCCTAAAACGTACCAAAAACTTAGTCCAGAAGTCTTGAGCATCAGCAAACTGTCCCTGGGATGTCCACTCCCTTCCTGCTCCCCTCAAGTAGTTCTTGATGTAACCCAGCTTCAAATCCTCTCCTACCCCCTGAAAGCTTAGTGCGAAGAGGTTCTGTACCCTCTCAGCCCATATCACTGCAGTCCCTGGATCCCCGTCGTAGTTTTCCGGTTGACCAAGCGACGCCACAAATGGCATCGCCATGGCCACCCTCCGTGTTGTTCCTTTCTGCCCCCTCTCTGGCCCTTTGCCCTTCTCTGTCACTGGACTGTAGACTGCCTTGACACCCTCCTTCCTCCCTTCCTCCTCTATAGACAACTGTAATAGTCCCTCAATCAACTCAATCACATTGGTGGATGATACGGACTCCCTCTCCCCCTCAGTGATGACAGTCGAGGTGCTCCTGACCAACCCGCTTCCCAATTCTTCCCCCAATTCTTCTGACTCCCTCTCTCTACTCTGAATCCCCAATATAAGTGACGGACGTCGATAAGGGGAGGGACGGGTCCCCCTCCTTACGCTCCTTTGTTCCACTGGAATCTTTGCCACGGTGATGCAAATCACAGACCACAGTCCCACTATGCTCGACACCAAATGCCACCACGCACCACACTCCAATGGTATGATTTGGGTGACGGAGCAAGATGGGATGCACGCTTCTCCTAGGGCATGCCTACCGGTGCCTCTAGGGTGACTCAACGTTACGACTGCGGGATAGACTGGACAACACCACTCCCCACTGCCGACGGTGGGTCTCACAACTCACACTACAACTCCTCTCCTCACTTTGTCGGGTGAAGGAGACTACACTGACATCACGTTTCACTCACGGTACACAACAAGGTACTTAACCTCCCGCACAATACACCCCTCTTCTTCGCCTCCACTCCTCCGGCCTTCTGCTCCTCCTTGGTATTATGATGGTTCAGAATTGGGCCTTCTTCCACCCGTCCTCCCTCTCTCCTTCTTTAGATGGCCCACTCGTCCTCTTTTGGGGCTCTTTTGAGGCCTCTTCTCTTCTCTTGTCTTTTTTTTTTTTTGGAATGGACAATAGATCTGACAATGCAAGTCAGGTACAAGCTTCCCCCTTGCCATCCTAACTCCCACGCAAGACAAGAATGTTCCCTCCAATTCCCAAAACCCCCAAGCAAGTGAAGAGGCACAAATGCACGCTATCCCCCACACACACTTTTGCTCCCTTTCACCCCCTGTCCGTTCTCCCGTCCTAAATCCTACCCACCAATCACACGCGTGTCACAGTAAAGCACACACCCACTCACCTAGTTGTGACGCCTCCGCTTATCTCCTGCACTCACAATCCTGGAAAAAGGAAGACAGAGCCAAAATGCACACCTCGAAGGTTCCAAATCCGAGGAGCCAAGGCTCCACCGACTCGAAATCCCCCAAGAAACCTCTTCGATGCACACCGGGTACCTGAAACAAGCACCACACAGCAACCCTCAATAAACAGCCAACTGGGCACACTTTGGAGCACACGGCGTAGGTTCCGACGCGCGCCTCTCGAGGAGCCTCCGAGTCCGAGGGGCCGAAACCCGGACCATCTTGAAACTCCAAAAAAGCCTCCTTATGCACATCTAGGACCTGAAACAGACACAACACAAAAGAAATCACTCCAATCAGACAAGTGAGCACACTTGGAGCATACGACGTAGGTTTAACACCCTCCTCTCGAAGACCCTCCGAGCCCGAGGGGCCGAAACCCCGACCGTCTTGAGACTCAAAAACCACTTCCTTATGCACACCTAGGACCTGAAACAGGCACAACGCAAAAGAGATCACTCGAATTGGACAAGCGAGCACACTTGGAGCATACGACGTAGGTTTAACATGTGCCTCTTGAAGAGCTTCCGAGCCCGAGGGGCCGAAACCCCGACCGTCTCGAAACTCAAAAACCTCTTCCTTATGCACGCTTAGGACCTGAAAAAGACACAACGCAAAAGAAATCACTTGAATTGGACAAGCGAGCACACTTGGAGCATACGACGTAGGTTTAACACGCTCCTCTCGAAGAGCCTCCGAGCCGGAGGGGCCGAAACCCCGATCATCTCCAAACTCAAAAAACTCTTCCTTATGCACGCCTAGGACCTGAAACAGACACAACGCAAAAGAAATCACTCAAATTGGACAAGCGAGCACACTTGGAGCATACGACGTAGGTTTAACACGCGCCTCTCAAAGAGCCCCCGAGCCCGAGGGGCCGAAACCCCGACCGTCTCGAAACTCAAAGAACTCTTCCTTATGCACACCTAGGACCTGAAACAGAAACCACGCAAAAGAGAACACTCAAATTGGACAAGTGAGCACACTTGGAGCATATGACGTAGGTTTCCTTGAGACCTTTGTCCGCCAAAATCTCACAACTGTTTGTATTTGAGGTCGATTTTTCGGGGTTTTTGAGCTATGAATCAAGGATGACACCTATCCCTTACCGTGTGTACACAAAACAACCTGGCTCTGATACCAAGGGATCGCTAGCGACCGAAAACACGTGCCCAATTTCTTTTTCGATGGTCGCCCTCACGGTGCGTCGTGTCGAGAGTGGCCCGGACCCCACAAACCACACGAGTGCACAGCGGAATTGGACTGGCGTGGCGTGTAGGACCCCTAACCCACCCAACACCCCCCAGTAGAAGTGCACGGGTGCTGGACTATACTACGGACGCACTCGTTCGACCCCACGACGACCCTCAGCGCTTGCACAAAACAATTGCAGCTAAAAGGGCCCGAACCCGGATCTCCTGGTTTCAAAAGGAATAACTATTGACTACACCTTCAATCCACAAACAAGAAGCACTATCCGCAACGGTTACCCTCACCTAAGGACTAAGCGTGGAGTGGCGAGCCACCCCACGCCCTCGACTGACTCATACACGCATGTACCATTCGACAACCGCCCCCACCTTCACTCGACACGCGATGACTCGTTGACGTTGTACCTTAGACTAGACGCACACCCTCGACGAAGGCTTGGACGACACACTCTCCACACTCACAGTCTCACCAACCATCGAGAGGCAAGGTTGGTACGCCACGGCGCGCGGCACTCGACGATGCGCCACTCGGTCCCCCAACGCAAGCTTGGTCCTTGCGATGAGCGAGCAACGTAGCTTGTGACCTCCTAGGCTCCTCGTAGAGGACGCCCTCCCGGTGTGGCTTGGTCTTCAACAATTGGCCAACACACACACCTTGGCAAGATGACGAGGCCACCAGTTGGGTCCGCCTCCTCACAACCTGGACCAATACAATCCTCCCACAGCTTCCACCGAACCCACGCGAACACAAAGGGCGCTTATCCAAGGAACTTGTGCATGCAAGGCTCGAATGACACAATGGCTAGGCCCCCTCATCCTAATTGTCCTAATGCTAAAGGATATGTAGAATTGATGCTTTAGAATTAAGCATTGAGTTGAGAGATGTAGTGTTCCCGGCTTAGGTCAATCTCACATATACAACTCGCCCTCCCATACGCCTCATTAAGCACACGTGAATACGGAAAGGTTGCTCCCAAGAGCATGAGAACCTCGTCAAGCTGAATGTGGGACAACGATCTCCCACAGAGGTGGCGATTGGGATCGGGCGCGTGTCAATGGCTGACCCTCCTTACAACCTCCCCCGATGGATCTTCGGACTTCTCAGTTGGCCTCCCTCACACTTGCAAGTATCCCACCACAACTTCCAAGCCACCGCCACACACAAACAACCGTCACGGGTGGAGCTCGCGGGTGGAGCTCGGGTCGGTAGCTTTCCCGAGGCTCTAGAGAGCAGCCGTCTCAAGCTGTAGTCGGCTCTTTCCCCTTTGCTGAGTCAACGGTTGAGACTTCACGACCTTGTTTCCCCAATGCTTGCTCCGCCTTCCTTGTTTCGCCGTCCTTCGAGCGAGGGTCCTCGCTTCTTGGTTCCAATATAATTTAGCGACGTCCGTGAGCTGAGCGGTCACTGTCCACAAGATGCCTCTCTTGCTTCTTTAAAAAGTTCCACTCGTTTTTTCATCCATCCCCTCTCTCACCATCATTCTCCAAATAACTTATGAGTCCATCCTTCTCTTGGCGATCTCAATCGCTTTCATCATTCCACTTCATCGCCCCCAAATCTTCGAACTTTGCTTCGTGAGCGCTCTCCCCACGACCGTCCTTCTCTCTTTTCAAAATCCACCAATATCCTCCCTCTCACGGCTCTTTCTTTTTGCCATGAGGCTTGTGAGACACATCCCACCTTATGAAAATAGTGGCTTTTGTTGAATTTGTTTGCCCCTTGTTCAGCATTATACAACGGACCAGGAATGCTCTGCCCCTTGTGGAGGTATGACCCCTGGATTTGTTGTAGGGTGACTCAACTATGCTCTGTCTCATGTGAGATATGACCTGTGAGTACACCATGTAGGTGAGTGGTTAACTTGGCCATTTTGTTGATTTGGCCAAGTGAGAGGTCATGAGCTCGATCCTGGCTCCATGCACATCTTGGTTGTTTAAGAAGCTTCCAAGAAAGAAAGTCCATTGCTTTTGGGAAGAAACACGGCTGATCAGTCACCTTGGCACAACAATGCTTATGTGTCAAGCCCACAGCGCAAGTCTCTTGGTGATGTGGCAGGGTCAAGCCACTTCTTAGGAATGTGCTTTTCAGTTCTAGGACTGGACAGACAGCTATAAAAGGACTTGTCTTACATGCTGATCAATCAACCCTTGCTTGATGCTCTCTTGCGTATTGTCGACTTGAGCTCTTCTTGAGATGTAATGCTAAGGCGTTAGTACTCTTGAAGGTGAAGTGTATGCCTGATTAAGTTTGGGGTGCACGACACATACCTGCAAAGGAAGAAGGTGTAAAAACCTTTGTGAGCTTTTTTGGTTTCGCGGCTTCTCTGCCGGAGGTGGTTAGCTCAGTAGCTAACAAAGGGTTATGGGCCCACTCCTCTGGNGTGAGAGCGCCTTCGCTCTCACCCATCCTCTCTGTTTGCAGGTCAATCATCAGCCGGAGGGGAATGCAACGCATCTGCACCTTTCTGCCTTGGGAGCTGACATCAGCCTACATCAGCCTACATCAGCCTACATCTGCTTGCATCCGCCAACGTGAACAGGGCCAGCAGTTGCCTCTTCTCACCAACAGCCTACAACGGCCTCAAACACAGGTGCATCGGCATCAACAACAGGTGCAGCAGCTATAGCAGTTGTAGGTGTAGGGATGGCAGGGACAGGGGAACCAGGGAATCATTCTCCCATCCTCAAGTTTGATGGAGAGGGGTTTGCTCTCTGGAAGTGGCAGTTTGAGATCATCATGGATGATAGAGACTTGCTAGGATATTTTGACGGAAGTATCCCAGCACCAAAGGAGGAGGGTGCTGACCTTGTGGCATGGGTCAAGCTCAACAAGAAGGCTCTTGCCGTTCTTGTGTCCTCCATACAACCCTCAGTCCTCTCACACATCAGCGGTTGTACAGTGGCAGCCACGGCATACGCCAAACTGGGCAAGGTGTTTCAGTCCTCCTCACTTGCCAACCGTCTCTTCATTCTACAAAACCTCATCAGTATGAGGCTTGGTGAAGGGGAGGATGTTTCCGCCTTTATGCAGAAGTTTGAGACTCTCTTGTAACAAGCCAACAACGTGGGGTGGGACCTGAAATCGGATATGCAGGCCATGATTTTTCTGATGACGCTGCCGGAGAGCTGGGGTCCCATGATCACAGTGATTGGAGGGTGGACGGAAGAGCAAGCATCCTACACCATCGTCTCGGAGTATGTACAGAATGAAGCCATGCGTCGCAGCAGTAGTGAAGCAAACATGGCTGCCTTTGCCTCACGAAGCAGCGGTGCCTTTCGTAATACCTCCTCCTCTGGATACAAGGGAAACAACGGCACGGGTGGAAGGGGTCCAAAGCGTCGAAGAAACTGCCATAACTGTGGTAAGGCTGGACACTGGGCTCAGGAGTGCCGGGCACCCAAGAAGGAGGGAGGAGACAAGGATGAATGGCGAGGGGGACATGGTGGGAAGGATCCCACAAGCTTGATGGCCGAGTGTGCTTCCAACAAAGGGAGGGCGATACTCAGGCCAGGAGCTTACGGCCTTGACTCGGGTACAAACGAGCACACCACCTATGAGAAGAGAGACTTCATCTCTCTTGCTCCATGCAACAAAAACTTCAGAGTCGCCAACGGCAAGGTTGAGGCA